>CAKAOI010053136.1:0-68415 GCA_916701655.1 Sebastiscus albofasciatus | reverse complement strand
CAGTAGGTTGCTCAACAGTAGGTTGCTCAGCAGTAGGTAGCTCAGCAGTAGGTAGCTCAGCAGTAGGTTGCTCAGCAGTAGGTGGCTCAGCAGTAGGTAGCTCAGCAGTAGGTGGCTCAGCAGTAGGTGGCTCAGCAGTAGGTTGCTCAGCAGTAGGTAGCTCAGCAGTAGGTGGCTCAGCAGTAGGTGGCTCAGCAGTAGGTGGCTCAGCAGTAGGTGGCTCAGCAGTAGGTGGCTCAGCAGTAGGTGGCTCAGCAGTAGGTTGCTCAGCCTTAGGTTGCTCAGCAGTAGGTTGCTCAGCAGTAGAAAAAATACATAAATTCTACATAGATTTCAGAAGTGGCAGACAAAAAAATTGTGTGGCTAGTAGAAATGTTCAGTGACCTGCCACAGTGGCACGTGAGGAAAAAACTTAATTTTAGACCCTTATTCTATCCATAAGTAACGCAATGAATCAATGACTATTTTGGTCATGGGTTTCATACACTTTCTGTAAACATATCTAAAGCAAAAATCCTATCAGATGGGGGACCCTGTCGGACAAAATCTTATTAAACAGGGGTCTGTGGTCTAATTTGTGTCAGTTTAGGGGTCCTTGATGAGAAATAGTTTGGGAGCCACTGTTCTACACAGTCATGGGTCTCCACTGAAGCACTGAAGTGCCTCTAATGTGTTGCTAGTAGTAGGAATAGTAGTTACACAAGTACTATAGTAATAGTGGTAAATGATGAACCAATAATTAATCAATTGAAGCTGTAAGAAAGGCAAATGGGCTGCAGTCCAGGTAGTGTTTCTAGTCTATGTATGCTTAATAGGGATGCACCTATTGCAAATATAGCTGATACTGATACAGATGTTTTATTGTTGTTTAATTTGTTGTTATTTATTCCCCCTTTGATGCCAGGGAAACAAATATATCTTCATTAGAAAACAAATTAACTCAGCTGTCTTCACTCTTCATTCATATGTTGAATGAGCAAATTAAATCGTACAAATTTTGAAAAGTACCTGCTTCAAAAGCCCCTTAGCCTGTATACAACTACCTACTCAATGAGAGGAATTTAGCACCTAACCCAACAAAAATATTTTGTGAAACATAAACAAAATGTGATTAAATCAGCAGCTAACAACACAACATTTAGCAACATAAACATCGGCCACTGCCATCGGGGAATGTCATCTTATTTGCCAATATGCCAATTGCAGTCAAGGAGTCGAAAACCGTCTGATACCGATGTTTGGCCGGAAAAAATCAGTGCATCCCTAATGCTCATTGCTTATTTTGTGTGAAATATATTACATTTTATTTAGATTTTAAGCGTGCATTAGCTCATTTCACCTTGTCCTCTTAAAGTACACCTGAAATAATGTTTCATTCTGCTTAGACAACATGGCGTCAGTGACCAAGACACCTCAGTGAGGAGGTCTCTCCACCGAGAGGCAGACCAGTATCACATGGATGCAGAGGTGGAGTATTAAGACAAATGCTAATGATGCAAATGTAACACAATGATGCCATTAACCTTTCGCTGACCCTGTGTATAAACAAAATGTTCCCACAGGTCGTGGTCACTTTCTCCGATTTTGAGAAGATGGAGCGAGTATGTAGCGTCCTGCTGGAGAAGCTGGATAAGAGTGTTTGTGTGGGAGCACCACAGTTCTACCACAGTGTCGAAAGCCTAAGTCTAATGAGGTATAAAAAAAAAAAACACACATCTCACTGTAATTATCTGGACAGACTTGTCCTTATTTTGATTAAATACAGCAATTTTGTAACTAGTGTGTGTTTCTCTAGGCGGCGTGCGTGCGTGTCAGCAGTTGAAAATGCTCAGCAGAAGGCCTGCGAAGTCGGTCAGCTCCTGGGGCAAACTCTGGGACCTCCCCTTCTGGTCCGAGAGGAGGAGACAAGAGAGCGGAGGAATGAGGACGATGAGGACGGAGGCAGATGCCAGGATACTGCACGCCTTCCTCACCTTCCACGCATTCCCACAATCACTGCCTCCTCGCAGGTGTCTGTCTCCTTCAGCCTCAGAGACAGGGGCAGGAAAAAACTTTAGAGACATTTGTCACTGACTCGTGAAACCAAAGAGCATTTTGTCACAGTTCATATTATTTTATTGCTTAGTTGTGATGGCTAAATAAAAGTGCAATTTGTTTTGTTTTTTTCTACCGCAGCCAACACAGTGTTGTAAACAGAAAAGAACTACATAGATTTTAAAGCGATGTTGTCATTTCAAGCATTTACGGTCATCATTTAACTTCAGGCAAACATTAAATTAAATGTTCTTCATCTGTTTTTTTGGCACATCAATTTAAAACACTTTATATTTCAACATCTCAAAGACATAAAGGTAAATATCATTTCATGAGTAAGTCCCAGAGTTAGTCAAAAGGCACCCTCACATTGAGATCCAGCATGGAGGGATTTTTAAAATGATCCTTGATCTGCTCAAATCTTCCGATTTCCAATCATTTCAACAACGACTGACAGATTCCAGTTGGCTTCTTAGACAAATAAAGAACTTGAGACCAGATAGATGGGTCTCTCAAACACCTTTGGGAAGTCAGAAAAACACCCATAGAAGCCACGCTTCCTCTGGTGTTTTTAACATTGCATATCTTGTGTCATGTGTAGCCCAGGCAGTCAGGTGTCTTCATCCTCATTCCAATCCCCATTCCCATCCCCATCCCCATCTTCGGGGTAGAGCTCTCTGAGCCAGGGCTGCATGACGAACCGCTCCCCATCAAAATGTGTGAAGTAATTCTCCAAGGTGGGAATGTCCGGCTAGAAACATCCAACAGCAGTAAGTCCAAGATGTATTGAATGTGTGTGGGCAATTGTTTGGGTGTTTATGTGCTGCGAATTTTCAGTACGTACCTTCATCCCAGTGATGCGCTCCAGTTGTGTCTGGGGCAAGTATCCAACCATTAGAGAGGAGGGTCCAGGCCCGCCGAACAGGACTTTATAATGAGGCGTCTTCTCTGCTTTGAGGCCCTACATGCACATGTACACAGTCACAGAACTACTTTCTAACACTTATTTCAATTATAAAATGTCCACGCCAACGCTTATGGAGTTACTTTTGTGTCTTTATTATCCAATCAAGTAGAATATATTTGAGAGCAAAACTTTCCACAGTGCAATCTAAAAATAGATTAAAGCAAAAGTAATGAGACTGTCAAAAATGTGTTATTGCAGGTAAAATAAAATTGTGTTTAAAAATGTAATGTGATTCCAAAAGCTTTGTTTACAAATCAAAAAGTTTTGTTTGCAAATCCAAAACTTGCTGATTTGCAAATCAACAAGTTTTGTTTGCAAATACAAAAGCTTTGTTTGCAAGTCAACAAGTTTTGTTGTCTATTGAGCTAAACCTCGTGGGCGGGACCTATGCTGAAAGATGTCAGACACATCTCTATTAGCCAGTCTCAATCGGAGTGACAGCATGGCAACATCTACTGTTAGTAAACTCATAGCACATCACAAATATAACAGAAAATAATATTATAGCATAGCCCACGAGATTCAACGCAACAGCAAAACAAAATGTTTGGATTCACAAGCAAAACTTTTGGATTTGCATTAATACATTTTTTAATCACAAATTGATTTTACTTGCAATAAAACATTTTTTGATTGCGTGCCGATAGTTTTGCCCTCAAACCTATTCTGTTTGCTCGACATAATAAAGACATAACTCTATCATAAACGCTGAGTTTGTGAAACAGAAAGTTACTGAAGAGGGGGGAAAAGAAACAATTAGAAGTAACGGATTTTTCAAGAGTTGCTAACCTGAGGGTCGGAGTAGACTCTGTCGACCCACTGTGGAGGGGCTCGCAGCTCAGAGTCCCAGCTCACCACCACCCCGACCATATTGCCCTTCCGCTCCATCACCACCTCTCCAACCCGCAGGAACACATACGGAGGACGAGGACTACGCACTTTTTTGGAGGCTGCAAGAGAATAGACTGTAGATATATTAGGGCTGTCAAAGTTTACACGATAATAATGCGTTAATGCAAATTATTTTTTAACGACACTAATTTCTTTAACGCGTTAATGCAGCTTGATGATTTTTAGGTTGTAGCGGGCTCAGTTTTAAAGCTAGTGAAGGTACTGGTATCATATGAAACTAGAAAAACATAAGGAATCCATATAAATCTGTACCAACCATGTCATACTAGCTTGTCGCGAAGGAGGCTAAATAACACTCCAAACTTGCGCTAAATTTTGGCGAGGAAAAACTGCCATGGCCATTGTCCCTTGACCTCTGACCTCAAGATATGTGAATGAAAATGGGTTCTATGGGTACCCACAAGTCTCCCCTTTACAGACATGCCCACTTTATGATAATCACATGCAGTTTTGTGAGCAAGTCATAGTCAAGTCAGCACACTGACACACTGACAGCTGTTGTTGTCTGTTGGGCTGCAGTTTACCATGTTATGATTTGAGCATATATTTTTATGCTAAATGCAGTACCTGTGAGGGTTTCTGGACAATATTTATCATTGTTTTGTGTTGTTAATTGGTTTCCAATAATAAATATATACATACATTTGCATAAAGCAGAATATTTGTCCACTCCCATGTTGATAAGAGCATTAATTACTTGACAAATCTCCCTTTGAGGTACATTTTGAACAAATAAAAAAATGTGTGATTAATTTGCGATTAACTATGGACAATCATGCAATTAAATGGATTTAATCGATTCACAGCCCTAATATATATATAGTAGATTATATAATAGGTATGTATACAGACACAAACCTCCAAAGAATTCTTGGTCATTGTCAAAAAGCATGGTCTCTAAGGCGAGCGACTCTTGTAACAAGTCCTGTTCCAAGCCGAGCCAAGATCTTTGGAAAGCAAAAATACTGTCAGTCTGGACATAGAAGTTGCTACAATAACTTTAACAATATAAATCACTTTTAAAGGTCCAGGAGTAGTGCTTGATTGTATGGGAAAGGATAATGCAAATGAACATGTACATGTATATCTCAATCAATCACAGCTGGTTTTGCATTGCAAAGAACTACTCACCGGAATTTGGACATCTGCTGGTCTCCCCATTCCATCCATGCAGTGCCACTGAGGTAAGATGCTCTCCAATCTTTCCAAATTCTAAGCATCCTGAAACACCATTAATTATTGACAAAAAACACTACATATTAAATCCTATTGGGACGCACTGATTTCTCATATATCTCATTTTGAAAAGAATAAAGGACATTTATTTCATTTCAAACATGTCTTCCTCTTACAAAGTAGTTACACCCTACACCAGGGGTTGGCAACCTTTATTATTAAAACAGCAATTTTAGGCAAAAAAACCCCTGAGATTTTGAGAATAAAGTCATAACTTTACGAGAAAAAAAGTCGTAATATTACGAGATTAAAGTCACAATTTTACGAGAAAAAAGACATAATATTAGGAGAATAAAGTCATAATATTACGAGAAAAAGTCAGAATATTAGGAGAATAAAGTCATAATATTACGAGAATAAAGTCATAACTTTACGAGAAAAAAAGTTATAATATAACGAGAATAAAGTCATAATTTTATGAGAAATAATAAAATAACACGTAAAATTACTACTACTATACATATATATACTAATATTATGACTTTATTCTCATAATACTATGACTTTTTTCTCTTAAACTTCTGACTTTATTCTCGAAATCTCAAATTTATTTGTTTTTCCTCAATGTGTCCCTAAAACTCTGTCGTACCGTCGTACATTAGACCTACAACAATGATAAATAAAAATGAAAATGTAAACAAAAGACAGTTATTCATTTCCACTCATTTTTTTAAAAAATCCCCAGGGAGCCACTGGAGAGGAGCTGAAGAGCCACATGTGGCTCCGGAGCCGCAGGTTGCTTAGAGACCCCTGCACTACACTGAGGCATCCATACATGCTTTACGCACGGGTCCTACCTACCGTGTGCTCGCGTGGAAGCGCTGCGCCGGCGTGGAGCCGCTCCAGCGGGAGATGAAGTACTGCGCGGGCACGGCGGAGAGCAGCAAGAGGAGCTGCAGCATCGCGGCGGTGGAGAGCTGCTGAGGCATGGCTGCGGCTGCTGACTGCGGCTGCGGCTGCGCAGCTGGCACCTGCTGGAGACGGAAACGCGCGTCAGGTGGATATGTGGCAGGTGTAAGTGGGACCCAAATCTGAATCAGTGTGTAAACCATCTCTTTAAAATCACATCTTTACACCTTTACGTTCCGGTATCTAACCTTACTATTGACTGACACTTTCTGTATTGTTTATTGGCGGGTATAAAATATGGTTCAAACTCAAATTATGATGCTTAAAACCTTGATAAACAAACATATGGCGCTGCAGAAACTTTGAGGAAATGCAAGTGAAACAACGTTAATTGTCCAAGCTTGTTAATATTAGTAATTATAACCCCTTACCTCGTATTAAAATCCTGTCTTTACGCCAACTTATCTGCCAAACATTGCGTCTGTCTGTCAGAGAGGCTGTTTGTTTGCGCCTGGAAACCAGGAGCGACTGACGCGGTTTCACTTCTGTTTTATTTACATAAGACAACACGAGTCTCGCCCATGCAGTTAGCACCTGTGTATTTACATGTTTCGTCTTAAAATGCCAAACATGTAATCTGTCCAATCACCGCCGCCCACGGAGGAAACCGACGGACCTTTAGCGGCTCGCCACGTCAGGAAGAGCCGAGGCAGCGAGCCTCCGGGCGGGGAGTGGGGTGGCCATGTAGTTCCGCTTTGGCAACGCGAGGTGGGAGAGTTGTTGTTGTGTGTGTGCAACAGCCTCTGTCTCTGTCTTCTTAAACCAGGGGTCAGCACCCTTTACTATCGAGAGACATTTTAGGCAAAAGAAAAAATCTGTCTGGAGCCTCAAAACTTTTGAGGTCACACTGAGGGAAAAATCTGAGATTTACAGAATAAAGTCACAACTTTACGAGAAAAAAGGCGTAATATTACAAGAATCAAGTTATAACTTTACGAGAGAAAAAGTAAGAATATTAACAGAATATAGTCATAACTTAACGAGAAAAAAAGAAAATAACACCTAAAATTACTACTTTATAATATTATGACTTAATTCTCGAAATCTTAGATTTATTTTTTTCCTCAATGTGGCCCTAATACTCTGTCATACCATCGTACCATAGACCTACAACAATGATAAATAAAAATAAAAAAGTGAATTAATTAAAAAACAGTTATTCATTTCCACTATTTTTTTTTACAGGGAGCCACTGGAGAGGGGCTAAAAAGCCACCTGTGGCTCTGGAGCCACAGGTGGCTTAGAGGTCCCTGTCTTAAGCCAAGTATAGTTTCACTTTAAAGAGGAGAAACAAATCAGCCAGAAAAAAAACACATTTATTTTTTAAAAGACATCACAGACTGCAACTTGAACCCTTAATGTGGTGAATAATATGAATTTAGGTATAAAAAAAAAAAAAACTGAACAAGAGAGGATTTTTTAAATGACACAACAGGAAGGAAAAGTGGATATGGAAACACAACTGTTTATTTACTTAAAATATTGGTATGAACTAACAGGACAGCAGTACTCCCCTACACATACATTCTAGCTTCTTTTTTGCATGAATTCCTTTATATATATAAAAAGTATCCAAACTAACAAAGACATCCTCTTCACATGAAACAAGACGCCCCTTTCCCCTTCCCTTCCCGTTCTGTCCTTTCCCCCGTCCCACGTCCCCATAAAACTTAAAATGCTTCCCGGTGGCTCACATGCAGCCTCTTCACACACGCTGTGACCTTTTGACCTCCAACAAAACACTGTGATGCCTGGTCAGAGGCCACAAACGGCACGACTCTGCCACACATTAGCACAGGCCCTGTGGTAAATGTGTGGTGTACATGAGCTCCAAAATGCAGTAAAGTAAGAGGACTGATCTGAACTGCTGTCAGTGAACTTCTCAAGACAGATCAGTTATAAGTGGGAATGAGTGAATACCCACATTCTTGCTTATAAACCAGTGACTTTGCTTTTAAGGCCCCTTTGAAATGATTAGAGGTTGTACATTATTACTAACGTGGTTAAGGTGACCTGACCAGCAATAACGAATCAGCTCTTTTACTTTGACAGATTTGATGAATACAGCCAGGTAATGTGGGTGATCTGATGAAGAGGGGGGGGCGATAGAATAAACTACTTTGATGTGATGACTGCATTCCCACTTTGACTGTATTTCAATGGGAAATCAGACGGGAAATAACGCACATACCTGCCCATCCCGGTATTTAATGGGAACACCACCCAAATTAAGAATTCTATTATGTTATTTCCATGCCCTAGTAAAGTTCAATCAATACATGTGAACATGAGCTCCTCTCTCTCTCAAAGCCAGAAACCAGAGATCTCAAACTTGTGATGTCATAGGGTACAAAGTGTGGAGCTGCTCCACAGACAATGAATGGGAGACTGATTTTGTGGACCCACAGAATGCTTGTTTTCTTTTTTATACCCAAATGAAACAGAAAATGTACCCATATACTCAGAACTCTATACTCAGTGGTGTTCACGACCTCGTAAGTGGAAAGTTTCTGAAAGCTCCGAGTTCAATTGTTAGCCTCTGTGGCTTCTAGACGCCGACAGTAACGTTAATATTGCTGTTGCTTAGCAGCGGTGTTCTCACGACTCAACGCCAAACATATTGTGTACACGACTTCCATTGTTGTAAACATAAGTTTCATTTGAAGGCATCAGTGCCATCTATAACATGACTCTCAATTCAACGTCTATGGAGCAGTTCCACACTTTATACCCTATGACATCACAAGGTTGAGTTTTAACAACTTTTTAACAAAAAACTCGTTTTTGGATTTGGGAGAGAGTTGTTCATGTTTTCTAGTATTTTTTTGGATTGTCTTAGACCATAGGAAAGACATGTATGAATTTTGAAAACGGCCGTAGTTCCCCTTTAACTGGGTATACAATGGTTACTATGTAGGCAGCCAACGGCAAGGTTAGCCACCGATCATTCCTGATTCAAAATTTGTACATCCACGCAAAATCTGGCAAACAATTTGGATTCTCAAGTACTACGTTCTTTTTCAGTTGGCTCATGTAAACATTATATTTGAGCTCATACCTAAGGTTTGAGAAGTCTAAAATCTTATTTCCACACTTTGCTCATGATAATCTGTGCATATATTTACTGTAAATATGATTATTTGCGATTGAGATATTAAAAAAAAACCTTTATGTGCCCACGAAGAGTTTATCTTTGCCCACAAAACACACCGTTTGTGGGCAAAGATCACAAGCTTCCTATCTTTAATACAAACCCCCAACAATAACATTTACTCTCATGCCGACAGCCATTTGTGGAGGAAGGTGTCAGTGTTTTTAGGCTGTCTCAATCTGGAATAAAACTCTTCATATACACAATATAAACAAATCTTTTGTGACGTAAATATAAGCCAGACTGAGTGAGAAGAAAGTTAATTGTATCCTCAAATAAGTGCGACAGAGTATAAAACATCATTCTAACTCCACAGATGTAGCCACTGAACCGTCGTCCTGTATGGCGGGGACACAGACAGAAAACAGCTGACACGTTAATATGTGAACGAGCTCAACACAATCACCGTGGAGACAGAAAATAAACACATTCAAAAAGCCATGGTCTAAAACTTCAGTGCCCAAAAGACAGAATTTGGCGTTGACGAACAAAAAAAACAACGATGAAATATATGTTCAATAATATGTGACCTATGAAAGGAACCAGGTGTATATAGATGGTGCCGTCCAGTTCTCCCGTCAAACCCACAACACGAGTCGGTCGCTCTGCGCTGGGGTAAAAACAGTTCAAACTGGAGGCGGCCGTCTTTATAAACTCGGTCCATTAGTTGTGTGTACGGAGAGAGAGAGAGTGACATGTTTGTCTCCAGTCATTGTTCATTTTTCAGTCTTTTCTCTCTTTCATTATACGAGCCCATCAGTCCTCGAAGTGAACCCAGCGACGAGCAGAACCAGGAAGTCCAAAAAAAGAAAGAAAAAAAGGCCCCGAAAGCAGAAAACCAAGGATTCAATATGCCAGAGTAGCGAAGGCACACAATCAGAAAGATGAATATAAGACTTGTCTCTCTCTCTCTATCGGCTTTCCATCCAAAGTCGGTCCGACCCAGTTTGATCTGGCTCGATCCTGTTCGCTCCGGGCGTGAGAAAGTGCTAGAACATGCGAGACAGAATTGCGTGTGTGTGGATGTGTGTGTGGTCACCATAGAAACATATCAACATTTAAAAAGTTCAGTTTTCGTATGTTAAAATACACAGGGTTACTCCCCTACGACTGCATTGATAAACCGGTCTGTGGTAAGTGCATCTCAAAGCTAAGTCCCCCAAAAGCTCCACTGGCTGTACCTTAGGTATAAACTGACGATAGGTTGGTTATTATAGGATAATATATCGACATGGATAATGGTTTTACAACAACTGTAAAGTCTTTTTTCTTTTTTTCAACTGCTATAAATACATTTCTTTGAGAGGTTTCACAACTGTATGCCACTGTTTGTACGCTGAAAGTGAATGACGCACTCAGTTGTGTTATAAAAACACACACGCACTCCTTCACTTACACTTACTCGCTTATTCGTACACATACAGGCACATGTACATTGCAGGGCAGAGGCCTTTTACGCACACACACACACACTCACACACACCAAGGACATAAAGGCACAAGGTATTGCTAATGTTGAGGACGCATTGAAACACGATCTATCGAGACATAGAAATGACCCCTTTCACCCATCATGCATCCTTTTTCTCCTTCTCCTTCTCATCACAGTAAAAACAGCTTCTAGAAAAAAAGAGATGCTTTCTAATTAACATGCAAAATAAGAACACACACGCACCCACACACATCAACAGTAAACAAAACCTACAGATCTACAGTACCAACGAAGGTACGCCATTTGGTATTTTAGCGCAGACGGACACGCTCAGTCAGGTCAGCCGATGTGTTAAGACTTCCGAAACAGAGAGCCGATCATCACGTACAAATCTTAGAAAAAGCAGAGAGGGGGGTTGTATAAAAAAAGAGCGGGAATAATGAAGAAGGGTGGGCGAAAGACAGTCTGTAATCCGTCACAGACCTAACAGTTTCAGCTCAGTGGGCGTCTTTGACCTACCCAGCAGAGACACTCCTCAAAAAATAGCAAGATAAGATACATCCAGCTCTCCTCTGGATTTTTTCAAGTACTAAAACTGTTCAACTACGGTTTTGCCCGGTCTGACGCCGACAGGGCAGACGGAGGTGAAGAGTGGTTCGCTGGACAGGAGCAAGTCACAAGACCACCACCAGCTATGGAGTCAGCGAGCTCCTGTTGGGATCCAACATGGACCAATATAATGCAGGAGGAGTTGGGACGAATGAACATGCGTTGCCAGAAAGCCGTCGGTTGAAGTTGTAGTGATGTGCTTACTGGGCCAACAGGAAGGAGGAGTGGACAGATAGCTGCACTGTTGTGTCTCCATCGCCACAACGTTGAGTCGCAGCAGCTGGACTAGCAGCTCCCCCAGACGTACAAATGCACAACTTCCTCAACTCAGCCACCGACTCCTCCGATGTTAAGAAATCTCCGCAGGATTTCTCCTCTGTCGGCCTCCTCCTCACATCCTGTGTCTGTCCCGTTGTCACGGTTACCAGCCTATAAGGTTGGCTTTGGCCTTTTCTGTCAGCTTGCGGACTCGTCCCTTTGAGGAGGTGCCAAACGTGATCGACGAGTCCTCGAACAGCAGCTGCCTCTGCTCCTCCTCAGAGTCCTCCTCCATGTACCAGGCGGACCGTCGCCCCTGGTTACGTGTGCGCATTGACCCTCCCGCCTCATCCCCTGCCGCTTCATCCCCTCCCGCCTCATCCCCTCCCGCTTCATCCCCTGCCGCCTCCTCCCCTGCCGCCTCCTCCTCCCCCGGAGACTCTCTCCGAGTGGATCGCCGAGGAGCAGCCTGCGAGGGAGGCGTGACCTCCTCATTGGCTCTCCTGCTGCTCCTCCTCAGAGGCGAGGGCTCAGGCGACTCAGCGGGAGGAGGGGCGTCTTCAGTTCTTACTGCGCGGGGCCGGCCGCGCCGCCTGGGTGTCGACACCGTGCCAGAGTCCGACAGCAACGATGTTTCCTGCGCGGAAGACGTCCCGCCTTCATCCCCCGTCGATTGGTCGAGCTCATCGTCGGGGGTAGAGCTCCTGCGGTTGCTGCTCCTTCTCATCTCCTCCTGCTCCTGCTTGCTCTTCCTGCCTCTCTTCTTGCCGGCAGGGCGTCCTCGCGGTCTGGAAGGGCTCCCCGGAGTCGTGGCTTCTGGAGGGCTCACTGGCTGCTCGGCTTTGGATTTCCGCCCCCTCCTCCCTACTCCCAGGGTCACATGACTGCTGTGGCCGTTCAGGTGGACTGTGCTCTGAGATGAAGTGTTGGCAGGAGAGCCTGAGGGGGACGAGCAGAACAAAAGGAAATATATATATCAGAGTGTATTTAATGACTTTTATCACAAACCGAAGCATCCCTTCTTCTCTTACCAGGTGTGAGTCGTACAGGAGTCCTGAGTTTCCGCCGCGTGCTTCCTCCGCTGCTACCTTCCGCAGCTGCAGACGGCGTCACCTTTACAGGAGCTGGTGTTGTTGAAGACGACACAGAGTTATGAGCCCTCAGTGTGCGAGTAGACTCTGACGATGACAAAGAGATATGCAATATAGGAAGTTAATTGTGCAAAATCCCACATGTGGTTAATACAGAATAATAAAATTTGCTTTCTTGGCAAGAGTTAAATGAGAGAATCTAGACTACTTTCATAATAAATAAAAAAATAAAACAAAATTTAAAAATGAAAGAATAAATGGAGTGAATGATAATTATTTTAAAAAAATACCGCTTGCAAACTGTATTTCTGACGAAAATTGAATTTTAATTGTGTGAATAATTTGTCAAACTTAATAAGAATATCACAATATAGCCTAAAAATATCAAGATATTATTTATAAGCCATATCACCGAGCTAATATGAAGCCAGCAGCTAGTTAATCAAGCATTAAGACTGGAAACAGAGCGAAACAGTTAGCCTGGCTCTGTCTCAATGTAGTCAAATCTGCCTACCAGCTCCTCTAAAGCTCGCTAATTAATATATTCTATTCAATATTCAAAAACTGAAGTGTAAAAACAACACGTGGTTCTACAGGGGATTATGTGCCAGACTATTTCTTGGCTGGGTGCAGTAACTTTCTTGAGTCTTGTTGTCACTGCGAAGGTTGCCAAGCAACTAATCTAAGCAGTTAGCTAGCTAGCAGAAGCTTCATATTTGGCGTACAAACACAAGAGTGGTATCACGTAATCTAACTCTCAGCAAGAAAGCAAATATTTCCCAAATGTCAAACTATTCCTTTAAAACTACAACTTGCTTGATTATTGCTCTAAGTGTGAATTTACTCACCTGTTGTGCTCTGTGTGCTGCTTGTGGCGTTATGTGAGGAGGATGAGGAGGGTGGAGAGTGCGTAGAATGGCGCGCCGCACTTCGCGTACGCCCTGCGGCCGGCGTGTCTGTCTTCCCGTTGACCAGCTGAGGGGGCTGTTTGACGGGGATGCTGTGTCTCAGAGAGGAGGATCGTGAAGGAGGTGGTGGAGGAGATGGCTCCTTTTTTGCAGTCACCCTGGATGATACACGTCTCTTTCTCTCTGGACTACAGGCGAGAAAAAATTATAAAAAGATCACACCTCATGCATAGCAAGAGACCCAAAACCCAAAATAAAAATATTCCTGTCTTCTACCTGGATGCAGTGCTGCTTGTTGGAGATTCGCTTCTTCTCCTCCTCCTCTTCATGGCGTGCCGCGTCTGTCTGTCTGTAGTGTGTCGCGTCTGTCTGTCCGTGCCCTGCCTGGTCAGTTTGTTCGTCAGGCCGTGGATGGCCTTGTAGTCGGCCAGGATGGAGCTGACATGCTCCTCAAAGAGTGCAGAGAGCCTCAGACTCATACTGTAGATCTGGAGAAGCAATAAAGGACACACTGATTCAACTGACACACTAAGACACGACTGAAGAGCACTAACCAATATGAGGATTTTATTTCATGTACTCATCAAAGCATAGAAATGTGTGACCACTACGACAGTGATTCCCAAAGACTGGGTCGAGACCCACATGTGGGTTGCAGCAGATCTTATTAGGGCCTTTGTCAAGGTTGAAAGGACTAATAAAGTTTGCCATCTTGGTTTGGACTACAGAGCCTCAGTGTTGTTGATTCATAAATATAGGCGCAATGCAACTCATTCTACACAATGTGACTGGTTGATGTCTTTATTCACAGTGCGAAAGCTAAGACAAATCAACCTGTTGTTTTTTTTCACCACGTATGCTTTGTGTCAAAAATATTCAATACAAAAACAACAGCTCGAAAAAAATGTATTGACGTGTGAATCAACTGCACGCCCCTGATGCGTAAAGGCCTTTATATCTACAGAACACCTTTGAGCCACACGCGGGAGCCTGAATGTTCCTATTGTTCTGATAATTGTAGCCTATGTATAACACTGAATCTAAAATGAAAGGCTAGCGTACATTCTGTTTGTTTTACTGATGAGAGGAAAAAAACGAGAGCCTGTTAACTCTGCCTATAATGTATTTATCTGGTCTCGTTTATAAAGTATTTGACATTTATCAAACATATATCTCTTCAAAATGGCTGGTTTACCTATTCAAGATAATATGAGGTGATGGCAGTAAAAATGGTCAGGAATGTTCATTTATGCAAAAATTGGCTCTTCTCATGATTTATAGATGAGACCTATTATGAATTGGGTCACTATGGTTTGTCATTTTTTTAAAAAGTGGGTCTCTGGAAAAAGGTTTGGGAAACACTGCACTGCAAGGTATATTTAGCTTAATGCACCATGTTTTTTACAGACTGTGTGCGTGTGCGTGTGTGTGTGTGTGAGTGAGTGTGTGTTTTGTGCATGTGTGTCTCACCCGAGACTTCTTACTGGGCGTGTAAGCTTTGGAGTTGCTGAAAATGAGCCGGACATCTTTGCAGAGCTCAATGGGAGATTGGTACTTTCCCTCTTTGAGCGTGTTGAGAACGGTGCCAAAGTCCATCGGTGATTCGACTATTTGCAGGTAGTCCTGAGAGAGAAGAGGGGGAGTCGGGATGTTTCAATTACAGGTTTCAACAGAGTATGAAGTGGAGGAGAGGAAGATAGAGTTAAGAGAGGGTAAAAACGATTTGGGGATTTAACTTTGAGTGGACAGGAAAAAAAGAAGTCCAGCCTTCCTCAGTTAACAAGAGAACTCTAGCCCGCTGAAAACTCGAGTCTGTTCACAATTTTCCTCCTTCACAACTTACACATCCATTAGATTTGGCCTTCATTTCACATGCTGAATGGAGAGGCCTGTTCTTCAGACTAAATAATCCTTTTGCTTCAAATACCACTCCTTGTGTAATTGAATTGCAGCCACTTGTGCCCCAGACCAAGGACCCAAAAAAAAGTAACTGAAAATGCAAATTTAATCTGAGCCCAATGGAAATTCACAATGAGCAAAACTCGAATCACATCCAGATGAGTTCAGTTTCTTGAAGTAGCACACATAATAACAGAATAAAGGAATGAAGAAGAGTTGTTGTGTACGTACCGGGTATTCCTGCAGGTCCACAGGTTCTCTGAAGGGCTCAGAGTCTTCACACTGGAAGATGAGATCCAGCAGCTCCTTACAGCGTCCCCTCCACGCATGAGGGTCGTACGACGGGGGTCGGGTTCGCAGTTGGCGCTTCGTGGGCCGACGACCCTGCACATAAAAAAAAAGACGTGTAAATGGAAGTAACTGTACAGCCTCCTCCTCTTTATAGACACTGGATTACGAGACAGTGGAGAAACTTCTAATGTAAAAAGTGAGATTTTAGAGTTCAGTATGTTTTGTTTTAACCCGTCTAGGATGTATGGGAACATGGCTACTGTCAGATATTGTTACCTTATGGTTTCGCGTTGATGTTCCAGGAGTATTAGTATCTTCATCCTCCTCCTCATCATCCTAAATAGACAGTAAAAGGGGAATTAAATGAAGGTAACATATATTGTACTCTACCAAGCTCATGTACTGTAGCACACGTGGGTAAGATACAGCCCAGAGCGGTCTCAAAGGAAAAAAAACAATCAATAAAACACAACATTATGTTAATGAATCTCGAGGCGAATGACTACAATGAGTCTGTACTGCTATTTAACTAGATTCCAACATAGGGTGCTGTCTAAATTTAAATTGGACTAAAGGCCACAAGTTGACTCTTGCTCACTATCCTCAAGTGACGAAACTAACGTAACGCTGGCTACCAGGGTTCCTTCACATTTTCCATTTAAAAATTCCGTACTTTTATAAATAGCTAGATGTTTATTATATAAATAAATAATAAAATAAATAACGTAAAATACAACTGTTTACATGTATGTTACATTCTGACTATGCAGCCTGTACTATTATGTTGCCAAATAATGTTCCAGAAGATTGTAGCTAGATACTGTAGCTGATTCAAATCAATTAACACAAAACCCAGCCAAGTTCAATGCACAGCATTTTATTCAAGCTGTAATGCAGCAACGGTGCAATGTTATTCAGTTTTTGTCATGTACATTTAAATAACTGAATATATTAATAGTTAATACTCTTTTTTCCATACTTATCCAGACCTGGATATTACTAAAAATCAAATTCCATACTTTTCCATACTGCGTAAGAACCCCGCTGCCCTGGATGTGCAAACCACTACTCTCACAGACCTCCACACCAAGTTCAAACTGCCATTTCTCTGACACTGAACGAGAACTGGAGTTGGTATCCTCTCCCCTTTCATTTTACAACGAGAAAGCGCAAATAGAAGAACTGATTGACATCCAGTGTGATCCTGCTCTCAAGCTTAAGCTCACTACATCCACAATGGACAACTTCTACGGCTCACTGAAGAAAACATCCTGTGCAGGAATGCACAAAAGGATGCTTGTTTTGTTTGCATGTATGTGTGCAAATAAACTTTTTCTGTGGTGAACTAGTCACACCACAGATCACGGCTGATAGGTAAACATCCGTCCTTCTTCTTTCAACTCTGCATTTCAACATCAGACATGACACCAGAGTTTTTCTTGTAAAGAGAGGCGACCGTCTCCATTGTTCCCATTAGGCTAAATTACTCTCACAGTTCTAATACATTCTCTTTACACAAGTAAAACAGAACAGAAAATGAATGAATGTATTCATGAATAAGACAATGTAAATATTAGCCTAATCTGTTCTTCCTTCAGTGATGCAGGTCTGTACTGCAATGGTATTAAAGTTAGAGGTGGCTACACAAGTATAAAACTGTCTCACACAGTTACACAAGTAATGAATTCATGTATATATTCATGAATATGACAATGTGTTTGATCATAATTAGTCTGTGAATATTAACATTTTCTTCATGTAGTGATGCAGGTCTGTATTCTGATTGTAAATTTGACGTTTTGATCATTATAAAGCAGTCTGGCTTTAGTCACTGTTTATTTACTGACATAAATAGAATAAATAGTAGAACAAAACATTAAAATCTCTTGAGCTTGTTTTGACCTCAGACTTTATATCAACCTTAAATCCATTCAAAAAACTACTGACTATGAGACGAGGGAAGCAGAAGTGCCAAAAATGCTCTCTCATTACCGGGTTTAAGGACTCATTCCTTTAGCACTCTATTGTAAAGCAATCTGTCACGTCCACCAAATTCATGTAGTTTACCATAATTCAGCACTATGTGTTTCATGTTTCAATTCAATTGTCCAATGTGTGGCCCTTATCGAAGTCAGCATGTTGCCCACCCTTGTACTATAGGCTGCTCTGCGATAGAATATTTAATTATTTCAACGATTCCCAGCAGCCTTTCAGGTGTAACATAACTTGTTTTTCATGTGTAATGGAGTTATTGAGCTGCCAAACTAGATCAACTGAGAGGACAAATCAGATTATTATAAATACGGTTTTATGACAGCAGCGTTTTTAAAAATTGAATTACTACTTTTGTTGTTGTGAATTGCGCAATACAATATCCAATTCACAGCATATTTTGGAATTGAGAAAATTGTGCTTTTTTGGATACAAATTAAATAAACAATATTTTGGCATGGTGAGAAATCATGTGATCAATATCAGACATTAATTAGAGTAAAAAATTGCAGTGTAAACATGTAGATATGCAAACGCACCTCGTCTTCAGAGTCAGAGAACGTCGCCTTCTTCATAGTTTTGTAGAGGGGCATGATGTCTGTCAGATTTGGGTCCCTGAATAAGTCAAAAGGAGAGAGCAGAAATGACTGTGTGAAGTTCTTGATAACTTTAATTCTAAATTATTATTTTTTTCCACAAAGTACTTTAAGAAAAACTTCTGAACTGGTTAATTAGCATTATTTCCTCTCAAACAACAGGATACTGTACTCACTTAATGAATTGCAGCATGAGGTCTGAGACAAACTTGGCGGTGGTGACAATGAATGATCCGGGCTCATTGAACGTTTGGGCGTTGTGTTCGATGTAACGAGCCTCCCACATCAGAGAGGACAGCCGTCTGAAAAGCAAAGAAAAATGTGTTGAGTGTGTGTTTAATTCTCTCTCGGACACACACATTCTGTATCACAACCTGATGTGAGGTACCTGTAGAAGCGGTTCACCAGCCTCTGCCGTATGCTGCTGAGGTCAGTGACGTAGGCAATCACTGTGCAGTATGTAGGGTAAGCTTGTAGGTCCACTGGAAAGGCAAACGGCGCTGCCACGTCTGGGGGTGGATGAAAGACAAGTGAACACACAAGAAGAGAGGGTTATTTACTGGAACACATCCACTGTAACAGACCAGCATTTAGTAACATACTTAAAGGTACAGTGTGTAGGATTTAGTGGCATCCAGTGGTGAGATTGCAACAAACTGTATACAACTTTGCTCAGCCCTTCCTTTCCAATGGTACATGTCCACAGCCTCCATCCTTTCCACGCTTCCCATTCATTGTCTATGTAAGCAGTCGTGCCATGCAAGTGGTGGCGCGATTCGAGAGATGGGGCCTCACGTTGGCCACTCCTCATTTGCATAAGTTTGAGGTCTAGGCTACTTTATGCAAATCAGGTGCATCCAGCGCGACTCACTGCCTCTGGTAACTCTCAAGAAACTTTCAAACCGTTGTCGATCTAAAATAAAGTCAGATTTAGCAACTGCATGGTTTTTTTCTTTCATAAGATGTTTTTAAAACACATTTCGGTGAACTATTTTCATAATATACGAGAAGAAAGTTTCCAAACGAGCCGCCATCTTGGTTCCAGTTTGAAAGCTGGGAGCAGCAGCCCACAAGGTAAAGCGTTCGTCCAATCAGGTGCCTTGTGTCTAGTGGCAGCCCATCAAGCGTCCACGATAAAAGACGCCATATGGACATGTACCATCCAACAAGACTACAGTAACGTGAGCTGCCGAGTGCAAAACTGTGGTAACATTGTGGGATTTTTCAGGACCATCACCCCGCCTTCTTTAGGAGCAACGGAAGTTAGGTAGCGGTTGGCGGTACCACGGTTTTGCACTCGGCAGCTCACATTACCGCAGTTTCACAAGCGTGTCGGAGAACTACGGTGGCCTTCAGGAAACGTAAAAATGCGAAAGGCTCTCTCTAGAGCCGGTGTTTGGTTTGTCCGATCTGGGTTACTTTAGAAACATGGCGGACTCCATGAAGAGGACCCGCTCCCTATTTAGATATGAAGGGCTCATTCTAAGCTAACGAAAACACAATGATTCTTAGTTTCAGGTGATTATACACTAATGAAAACATAGTTATGAATATTATATTCTCCTATATATTCTCCTATATATTTCTCCTAATAGATCCCCCGAAATGCTACACACTGGAACTTTAACAAAGGTGGATATCTTATGTGTATATGTCTCCTTCCAAATATAATAACCTTCGTATGTGAAATATTACAACAGCAATACAAATAAGCAACATTTTCCTGCTTGCTCAGAATATTCTTCCCTAAATTTAGAAGCACCTGGAAGAGTTAATATGAATGTTGTCCCGTAAACCAGCTGCAGCATGGAGCGTAGGAGGAACAGGGAGAGATCTAGAAGGATTAAGTGTGCTGGCTGTTGTTTGTTTAATCCCGAAACCGTCACTAGAGGGAGCCTTCACGCCAGCTTTCTTCCACTGGGAGGGTTGCAGTAACACAAAGCTTATTCCAAGTATGACATTACATCACTTAACAGGAATTCGAGCAAGCACCTCAATATGTGGCTGAACGTGTCAGCAGCTTATTCTTTTTCATGTATGAGCCCTTCTGGGCTCATGCTGATGAGCTCAGAGCGGTGACTCATATGTAGCGTCCCGCTGCTTTATGAGAAATGTGGCCACGTGGCTTAACTTCACACGCCTGCTTACATGACATAACGGGGTCTGTTTATTTTCACAAGGGGCTTGGTGACGTCGTACCGAGTGTGCAGAGCTGGTCGATGGCTTTGATGATGCGTTCGCACTCCTCTGCTCGCGTGCGGCAGCCCCATTCCCCGTCCAGCGGCACGTAAAGCAGCTCCTTTTGCTCTTCTTCTACCAGCGGGACACTCATGCCCAACTCATCGGGGAACGTGGCTGCACGGGAGAGGAAAGCAACTGAAAAATCCACCAGAAATGTTGAAATATTAAAAAAAAATTACATTTGAATTTGTTTAAATGTGTGTTGTAGAGTGGGTGTATTAGAGAGACCTACCATCATCAGGGATGGGTTCCATGTCCCAAGGACTCATCTTCTCTGTGTCTCCATTGTCCCAGCTAGATGGAAAAACAGTTTTGATATGAATCATCATCACATTCTAGGCTTTATGTTTGTAATTTTTTTCTTCTTAATATTTTGCAAAAGTGACGTATTCCCAGCATTGACGCTCCTCTCCCACAGCCTAAAGGGGATGTCATTCTCTAACAAGGTCTCTCTAATAATGTGTGACCGTAAGCACTCGGTGTTGACAAGAAAAAGTAACTCAAACAGACAATATGCTTATTAATGTTTCAAACTGGAATGTCACCGAGAATGAGCGATGCAAAACAAAGGGCAGTTTTAGTTGGCGTCGTCGTTGTAAATGTCAAATTCAAACCGTCATCCGGGATCGTTTTCATTGAGTTTCTTGAGTGATTCAAGCCACGAGGTGTTTGTGCAGTTAATGAGTGTTGTGAGAGGAGGTGTCAGCGGCATAATCACAGACAAATTCCTGTTACATGTAAACCATTTTGATGAAGCAGTTTCACATTTCTCATTCTGTCGATGTGGAAAGTCGGATCGAAAAATTCGTTCAATCTCGGGATTCGCTGAGATGCCAAGAGGTGAGATGCCACTAGGTTTTCACACTTTTGTAGTAAAGAACTTTAGTGAATTTCTCAAAATTAGTGCATAAAACAAGAATCACAATTCAGGAATTGCAACTTTCCATCCTTTCCAGTGAGGTTTCCTGGATTCTGATTAATTTTGGTCTCATTTGTATCATTCCTCTGAAACTTATCTTTCCTTTCTGTTTCACACACATTTTATCTGTTGTCATTTCTGCCTGTGCACAGTTTGTAACATGGGGTAACACCCACTTATCATTTTGTGACGCAAATTAGGGAGAAATTAGGAATTCTTGGTTTGATGCAATAGATCTCGTTGTTAATGCAAATGCAACAGATTTATCATGTGAAAATGAGATAGTGCAGCCCTAAGTAGAGTAACGTACCAGACATTGTAGCACTGAAACAGGCTGTCAGGATACTGAGACTGGTAGGGCTCCTGACTCTCAATGGTCCCAAACCACCAAGCATCGTCAATCACTGACCGAAACCTGTCACCTACGCACACACACACATCACAGTTAGTTTAGATCTTTACAAGAGAAGAACTTCATAAACTGACCTAGAAACTATAAAGGATAAATTGGCTGACCTATACTCCACTGCCTCTTTCTGGCGTTGTCAAACTGCTGGCGCAGTATCAGGAAGTCAATGACATCGGGCATGTCGTGGTATCTGCAACAAGACAAAATTGTACACATTAAGTCAAAGGCTGTAGCAAAGCGAATAATGAATGAACAAAGCAACCAAATAAACAATGTAAAACAGATACAACACATAACATCTGTAGTAGCAATTTCCCATTCCCATAACAGTCTTTACTTTACAATGTCAGTCAAGATTACTAAATTAAATGTTTTATAGCTACGGTCTTGTCTGGAGTTAAGACCATAATTACTGAGAAAAAGAAATGTTACATTGAGACTTAACAGAAGAGGGGGGCACATAGATTACTTAGGAGAATAGTTTCACATTCTGTACGCACTGAAAAAAAATGTGAAAAGGTTCAATTAACCTCTTAACAATCTGACGGTTGGTGCGGTCGCTATTCTGTCTTTCTGAGGTTGTAGTGGGTTCAGTGCTAGAGCTCGAGTGAAGGTAATGATATCATATGAAACTAGAAATGTCATGCTAGCGTGTCGGGAAGAACGCTAAATAATGGAAATAGAATAAAGGAAAGACTGGCATGGCCATTTTCAAAGGGGTCCCTTGACCTCTGACCTCAAGATATGCGAATGTAAATGGCCTCTATGGGTACCCACGAGTCTCCCCTTTACAGACATGCCCACTTTATGATAATCACATGCAGTTTTGGGGCAAAAACCATGCGGTTTCTTGCATGCAGTATGAATGTGCTATTTTCGCCTATACTAAAATGGTGTGCGATTACATAAATTGGGCATTACTGGAAAGCTGAGACACTTGTGGATTCAATGCGTATTCATGTGTGATAATGTTAAGCCCCATAGTAGCTATTTCACATAGTGAGACCATTTTTTGAAATTTGACCTCGCTGTATAAAATGACCTGTGGGGACCTCTAAGATAATCACAGCCTCATGAGAACTTTACAGCCACAAACTAAAGACCTAGAGCATTCAGAGGATGTACTGTATGGCTTTCCTAGGTAGATTGACAATAAGGGGATTTCTGAGTAGTTTCCAGAACAGAAGTGCTCGCCATCCAATCGCCGAAAAATGCAATTCTTGCAGAAATCTCCAAATATCAAACGTTTTTGATACCAAATCACAGCACGGCTTTTTCTATGGTGTTCCTCAAGGTCTTGGTGTGTTAATGTGGTATTTTGGAGGGATTATTGATCATTTCTTATCAATTCTCGAGTGGTAAAAAATTGATAAATTTAGCAACAAATCTGTGCAACAAATGGTTACAACCCAAAAATTGCTGAACAACTTATGAAACATTATAGAGCGTGGAAATGGCCAACATATACTTCAGTCATAATATTCTTAGCCCTTATATACTTCCACAATTTATTTTAATTAAATTAATTAACTAATTAATTAATTAATGTTCATTTCTGATGTAAGACTAGAACAACTTGACACAGTGCTGAGCTGCATCTCAAATGAATCTTCAGGTTTCCAGCTTTCAGATGATGTACACCACTTCAATGTGACATCTACTGTTGACTTTTTATTTAGCCCTGAACATCCCCTTGTCACCCACCCCTACCCCTCTAAAAAGTTCTTAAAAGTTAATCACACCTGAGCTTGATAAATATTATTAAAAAGCCGAAGCAGACGCTCTGAAGCTCAAGAGTGGGACTCTTACTTCATAGAAAAAGATCCTCCGGTCAGTTTGCCGGTGTCGGGGTCCAGGAAGGAAAGCTTCAGACAGCACAGCGTGGGCAAGCCCACCTCGTACTTGATGCCAACTATCTTCATTAATTCCTGCTCCTGGACACCACAAATATAAGAACACATAATTAATACAACTATTTTCCTCTTAGGAAAAGTCAGTTACATAGCTTGGAGCCCATAAACATAGTCCAATGCACTCTGTTGGTGTATGATATAGGCTGAGAGTGCTAGCAATGCTACAGTAAGTTGTCCCAGCTGAGCAAAAGGAGAGAGATTAATGCTTTCATGTTTCCGTGCCTGTTTCTTCAAATCACAATAAAAAAGAGAACCCTGCATTTCACACGCTACAGGCAATACATTCATAAAGATGCACACTGTCCCCCCCCTGCAATGCATTACGGTCTGCTGTCAGCACAGAAATTGTTATTTGGGCCTCAACACATGGACAAAGAAATGAAAAACTTGCCAAGTAAAAATGCAATCCCATAAGCTGCTGTTACTTGAAAGTGTTGAAGTGTGTTTTTGTAGTGTGTGAATGATTTTTTTTCATTCTTTTAAAGACAGCTTCATATACAAGGATGAAACTTGAAACTCTGCATACATTTTTTTTAGTGGAGTATTTTTAGAACGGAAAAGGGATTTAAGTCCACATGAAACCAGATAGGTGTCTGTGGTAAAGAAGGAATACCGCCAAGAGGTTTGCAAGCTATGACTGTGTGTGTGTGTTAATAACAATGAAACAGTGAATGATTACATCACTGTAGCTTGTACCAGTTCCTAGGAACTGCTATGTATTCCTATGAAGACTGTGTCATATTTCTATTTTTATCTCTACTACTTTGACCTTTTTAGCCCTTTTTTGGAAACATCCTTAAAAGAGAAAAACATTACATTCTTCACTGTGATTTTTACTGTTATGTTCCAAATGATTTGTTATTAATTTAGCAGCTGTACAAATGTTCCTCTGTGTAAAGACCGTATTGATTTTTTTTTTGTTACATGGATCCACTGTGATTTTTATGAAGGGCTTCTCCTCACTGGTTGTGTGCACACAAATAAAGAGACAATATAAATCTAAAGAGCGCTGTCTCTCTTCTGAGAGTCTTGAATCCATCTTTGTCAAACTGTTGCTCACCCGTAGCTCCATCTTGTGCCAGGGCTGCTTCTTAGGATGGATGCTGTAAATCTTTTTTTGTTTGGCCATCTCCACGTAGGCTTCATGGCCCTGTCGGAAGTAGTATACCTGAACACACACACACACATACATCATTTCAAATATACCACAGACAAGACAGAACTGTATCTTGTATATTTCTCGGGTATGTTATGTATATATTTCTGGAATGTAACCGTGTGGCAACAGCATTTTTAGCTGCTGAGGATGGCAATGTCAGTGTGCCCCTGAGTGTAATGGCCATTGCCGCCTCATGGGGCCGCTAACTTTGGTGCAGACTAGTGTTGTTGCTATGTAAAACATGAGCCAGTGTTTTGGTATGAGCAGACATGTGGTGGGCATGTGGTGTAACGGAAACAGGAGGCGTGTACCTCGTCTCCCATCTGGGGTATGTAAGGACATCTCCGGGGGACCGTGTCAGTGATCCAGGCAGAGGGAAGCCACTCCTCCAGAGTTAGCCCTTGCTCCTGAAACTCTGTCCTCTGAAAGACACACAACATAATACAAATATTCTGTAACAATTCTTTCAAAAGGAGGTTTTGCATCATGTTATTTTCTTCTCCAAAATGTATTTGAAAAACAATGTACTTTTATGAGTGGTCTTTTACATCCTGTTTAATCTGCAAATGAGTATTTGTGCAAATGGCTGATGGGTAATAACTTTGAATCACAGGAGGAAAATACTATTTTGTCAAAGGTTGTTTCTAATGACAAACCTTCCTCTTCTCCTTTGGCTGCTTCTTCTTTGGTAACGCGCCGTCTTTGTCCACTTTGTCTTTCTTCCTTTCTTTCTTCCCGTCCCTCTTCTTCTCTCCGTCTTCCTCGGAGCCGCTGCTTTTCTTTTTCACTTTCACGCTCTTCTTTGGCGGTTCAAGGTTGATCCCTGCGTCCGCCGTCCAGTCAGAGTAATCGCTGGAGTAGTCGCTGAGAACACATCGCACAGAGAAGATTAAATACACTGATCTGTCTGC
Source organism: Sebastiscus albofasciatus (assembly GCA_916701655.1). Lineage (NCBI taxonomy): Eukaryota > Metazoa > Chordata > Actinopteri > Perciformes > Sebastidae > Sebastiscus > Sebastiscus albofasciatus. The sequence continues at coordinate 42,578 of CAKAOI010053136.1, read as the reverse complement.
TTGTGTTTTTTTATATATATAGAAGATAGGTGATATGATAAATGTGTGTGTGTGATATACTGTATGCGTCTTACCTTGAACTACTGTGGTCATCCGGCCAGGGCTCCTTTTGCTCCTCCTCCTTCTCCTCCTCTGAGGAGTGCCCGTTGATTTGCCGAACCTCCGCCTCTCCCTGGGAACACACATCATTTTATGTTAGCACTCTACTGATGCTGGTTGGTGTGCAACGGACATCAACAAGAGATAAGTGCTTCTGAGCAGAGCTACAGACCTTTAACCCATCAATGCTCACTAGGGCTAGGTATCGATAATTTTAAGATATCGAACGAAATAACCCAGTACCCAGTAAGTAGTATCAAAACTTCTCCAGTCAAACAATACCTGCAATTGATCATTTTTGTGCCCAGATCTAGAAAAAAAATTGTCATAGCATGTCATTGGAGTGGAAGGACTTTTTAACTTTTTTTATTTGGAGGGTCTCCTCTTCTCCACCTCCATCCCGCTCCAATTTTGCTCCAGTACCGCTCACACCATGAAGCATGCCCAAGCCACAATGTATCAGTATATTGCGCACGGTGGATGCATAGGATAATTTCAGACTTGTGTGATCCAAACATTTCCAATAACTCCAAAGCATTGTAAAGTCCAAAAGTCAACAGTTATGTAAAAAAAGATACATGTAATGATTTGCGAAAAATTCACAACATGTTTTATCTAACGAAATATTCTGCTTCAATCCATATTTGTTGGCATTTAGCCTTTCAAAAACAGCATTTTCACTGCTGTCAAAAAAATAATTTGCTCTCCCACTCAAGACACACGAAGGACGCACCTGTGTTAACGGAGCGGTCTAACTGCAATCAAACGAAACTGATGAGTTATATTCAAAGAAAGTTGATACCATAAGTTTCAGTCGTATACTCTAATATTCTTATGACAGGGTGTTCTTTTGGAACATGAACACAAAGAGCGAAAAGACGAAGAGTCTAATCTATCAATACATACTGTGTATTACATGTTCATATCCATGTTACATTTCAATAATTTGACAACAAGTATTGACTCTAAAATGTTTTTTTCATCTCCTCCAGAGTCTATGATCAGAACTGTGTCCATAGCAACGGTCTATTATTCATAGCAGCGGTCTGCTATAAAGAAATAACAGACCGTAAAATGCCGTAATTGACCAATCAGAATCAAGTATTCAACAAAGCCGTGTAATAAATAGTGTTCAAGTCCCAGGGGGCAGTAATTGTTAGCATGCTAGCAAAGTCTGAGTAGAGGGTTTTGGTGAAATTGGCTGATCTAAAATTGGACTAGAAGAGAAATGAATACAAAAGCAGTTATACCAAATTAGATGAGCCAACAAAAATGAGAAAAATGCCTCAATTAAAAAAAAAAAAGCTTTTACTGCCTGGAGACAAAATTGTGTGTTTTAGAGAGGGCTTTACCACATGGATCCCCCATAAAGTATAAAACTAAATTCAAAACAAGACAATAACAGCATCATATCTACCTCTGAGGCACTTTCATCGTCATCGGCAGCCTCGGCGCTTTGGCGGCTCGTCTCCTCCATAGCGGCACGCGTGTGGTAGCCATGGTTACCCAGGCTCCTCCTCCCCTCGTCAACCGACTCGGATGATGTCGGATGACCCTGAGTAATAATTCAACAAGAAATCTCTATTAAAATTAAACTGAAGTCCTGTGTCTAAGAGATGTTCAGTCATGAATAAAAAGGTTATTGGAGGAAAATGATTATATTCATGTAAAATAATAATGTGTGTGTTAATTCACTCACCCTGCTCTCCTTGGGGAGAGAGTGGATGGTACGTCGTCTCCTTTCTGACTGATAAATATTGATCTCCTCCTCCCCTTTAGCCTCACGCCAGTTTATCTGTCTCCTACCCAGTAAACACAGAGTCATGACATGTGTTAGTACATCAGTATCACTTCCAAGAACAGGTTCCTCTTTGTGTCATCAGCTTTATGTGTTACCTGACGGAGGCGTCCTCCAGCTCGGGGACGAGCACCCTGCGGCTCCAGGCTACCAGGTCTCCCTCCGTGGCCATCTGGCTGCGCGGGGCATTGCTGTGCATCTGGCGGACGCCCTCGATCTGCCCGCTGCGACGCAGACCCACGTTGGGCGGAGAGTGCACCTCTGTGGGCGAACCCACCGACCCTGAGGGAAAGAGAAAAAATTGTGCTTTCAATTTAGCAGCAGCATTTACTGCAGGTGATACACTTGCTTCAAGGGAAAATGTCTCACTGGTTGACATACTTGATAAAGGATGCTGACGCCATACTCATCCTTGTGTTTCAAGTAGATCATTCACTCATGGAAATATATCATGCACATACAAACACTTTAGTTTACCTTATGAGTGATAGTGGATGACTCAAATCATCTAAAATGATGAGCGAGTAAATTAGAATTTGCAGCTCTAAAATAAATGGGAAAAGGCTGCAGCTAATTATCAATATTAATAATAATATTTCCATAATGGGCTGCACGGTGGTGCAGTGGTTAGCACTGGCGCCTCACAGCTAGAGGGTTGCAGGTTCGAATCCGGCTTGGGGCCCTTCTGTGTGGAGTTTGCATGTTCTCCCCGTGTTAGCGTGGGTTTTCTCCGGGTACTCCGGTTTCCTCCCACAGTCCAAAGACATGCAGGTTAGGTTAATTGTTGACTCTAAATTGCCCATAGGTGTGAATGTGAGCGTGAATGGTTGTCTGTCTCTATGTGTCAGCCCTGCGATGGACTGGCGACCTGTCCAGGGTGTACCCCGCCTTCGCCCAATGTGGGCTGGGATCGGCTCCAGCCCCCCCGCGACCCCTAACGGGATAAGCGGTTGCAGATGAGAGAGAGAGAATATTTCCATAATAGTTTCCAAAAGCTTTTCAAATATCTTATTTTATCTGAGCAACAGTTGAAAACCCAAATATACGTAGTTAACTTTCACATAAGCCGAAGAAAAGCAGCAAATCTGAGAAGCTGGAAACAGTGAATATTTTGTATTTTTGCTTGAAAAAAAGACTTAAATAGTTTAGTTATTGTTGATAGACTAATCAAATAATTGACTAATTGTTTCAGCTCTAAAAGGAACTGATTGGGTAAGAGAAACAAAGAAAGACTAGAGAGAAAAACAATCGTTTGAACTAGCAGGAAGTCAGTTAATGGTATTTCATTATTAAAACATAATGGAAGCATACAATAAAGACACTTATGATTTTGTTCCTAAGAAGGCTGCAGCTTCTTTCTGTTAAACAAAGCCAGGCTGCATGCAGGCAATTACTTCTCATAGTGTGTATGCTGATGTGTTAGTATGGAGCAACAGAGCCACAGACACGTGGATGATTTAAATCTACTGGCTGTTTCACTTAAGATGGCCAAAAGGCAAATGTCGCACTGATGCTACATTGATGTATTATGTGAAGATCAGTTCTCTGTATTCACCAACTCTTTGAGACAGGACTGTTTTATTAAACTTTATAGGTTTTCCTGAGTAAATCTCAGTGAGTTGCTGAAAATGCTTGTTTAGCATAACTAGAAATAATATGAAATATTTTTGTTTCACAATACATTAATTCAAAACTAAATGATTGTTATTAAACCATTATTTTTGTGACTTGATCAAATATTATTACAAATGCATTGTGTGGTGTTTTTTTTCACACAGTTAATTTTACCAATTCATCATATCTGGATTAAAATGCAAATAAATCTGAGGTTGATGAACCTGCTTTAAACATAGATAGAGTTTGCAACATACAATCGCCACAATGTTTAAAAAGCTTCAGTATCAATTAAGATACTAAATTAACATTTGAGTTTCCCTGAGTTATGTCCTCGCTCCTCCCATGCAGGTGAAAAGTTAAACTAAAACCACATTGAGAAGTTGCCCACACCACAATAGTATGACATTCCCATCATGACGCGTTCTTACCTCTGTTGGACCTGGTGTTTGCAGAGGTCTCATTCGCTCCCAGTCTTTGGTCCTGCTCCTGCTGCAGCCTCTGAATCATCGTATCCAGAGGACTGGAACCGTCCACCGCCTGCTCACTCACCACCTGGTTCAGGCCTGACACAGACAGCAATGGAGTCAGAAAGAAGAGAAACAGAAAGAGGCGGTTCTGGTCAAATTAAATCTAACAACAGTCATAGAGAAGACCACTACTGTCTCATAATAACTGGATGTACACATTACTTTATTATTAATTTCTACTTCTATTTAGTGGAGGTCTGCACGTAACAATGCTCTACAATCAACTTCAAAGAAGAAAAAAAGGCAACAGGTTCTTCCCATGGGTGTATAAAAATAACTGGAAACCAGATCCCAAGATAGAGCCTATTCAGCGGTTCACATTACCGCAGTCTTGGAAAGGGAGTAGTGAGCGGAGGGGCTCTTAGTTGGTTGCAATCTGCAACCACACCACTAGATGCCACCAAATCCTACACACTGTACCTTTAAATCACTTTTCTCAGCTCAAGGAAAGTTTTAAAACTATAAAACCGCCACGGGTCAAAAATTCAATAGAAAGTGTGTAATCGACCTTGTCTGCAGTTGGAGGTGTCCCGTCAACAGTTTTACGGACGTCTGTTTTACGATAGTGGTCTATGGTGAAATGCTTTTTGGGCCGCGGGGGGAATTTTTCGCTGCAATAGCGCAAGTGGCCACTGGAACAAATTGGGAGCAAGGCTGAGAGGTGGCACCGCATCCAGGTCTTCTAAATGCTTTTTCCCCAAAAAAAACTTTACAGTCACCTCAATACCCACAATGCATTTTAAAAGCTGAAAGCAGGGTAAGGTGAGGTTAACACTATTCTATATACTGTGAGCATGTAGAGTCATACTGTCTCAAAAGAAATTCCCCTCCTTGTCTCCTTCACCTGCCTCCACTGTATGCCGTTAATGCATTTCATAAACTACTGTCTACTGCCAAGATTTCAAACTGCTTTATTAATTCTGGTTTTAATTTCCAATGCTGGTGTAGTTTCAATAAAAGCCTCTCTTTAAGCACATCTGAGGACAGCCAACACTCTTGTCAGGCTACGAGAGAGCAGTGTGATCAGCTTGACAAAAGTGTCTTTGATCAGCTGACAGACGGGTTACGATTAGACAGAAGACGACGGCATCACCTCCGGCTAAAGATCTGATCTGATCTGAAGCGTACAGCAGTACAAGGGAAGAGTAGAACTACAACTGAGTTCATGCCCTCAGACCATGCAGAGAGGAGGGTCTGATGTCAGCCTCTGTACCTGAGGAGGTGACCCCCATCTGCGGGATAAGCTGCTCGTCCCGGCAGCCCTCCCTGCCGGGCACCAGCCGCTGGTATCTGGGGGGGTGGGGGTTCCCGTCCACGTCCACCAGGAAGGGAGGGGGCATCAGGTGCGGCGCCTGCTGAGTCTGCTCGTCCAGCACGTAATTGTTAGCGTCTCGGATCAGCGGCCGGTAGTCGGTGTGGAAGAACATCTGGTCCGCTATCTGAAGCGCGGTTGAAAAGTAACAAGGTACATTCACTTTACATAGATTGTTTTTCCACCACTGATCTGGGGAATTTGTTATTACTGATAACATCAATTACGTGACTTGTTGTTAAATGGCAGTAGAGGTATGTGTGTAAATATTAAAAGGTGAGCCAGTTACCTTGTCATACTTGCTGCTAGAGCCAAAGCCAAAGATGAGCAGGTGTCCATGGGAGTCGGTGGCTGCGAAATGCTGCCCATCTGGACTACATTTGCAGTCAAACAACGCTCCGTGCCCTTGGCCCTCGATCTATCCACATATAGAGAGAGAGAGGTAATCATAGTATTACCCTACCAAGGGGAATTCCAATCAACCGTAACAGTTGGACACAATCAACTCAAAATGTCTAGTACACGATCAAATGCATAAGCCACATGTATGGTACTTACAAGTATTGAACTACTAGATTTTACTGAAGGGGTGACACTACAGGTGAATAGGGTAACATTTTTAATGAATAGATATCATGAATCTTCCCCAGTTGATTACTTACATTAAAAGGTTTTCACAGAGGGAATTTTGGATATCTCTTTTTTATCACACCATAAATCAGAAAATACTGTCAACAGCCATAAAAAAATTCAATTTTCACCATGGTTTAAGGAATAAAACATTCAATAAATCAGGCTATGAATGATATATGAACAAACCCCTAAGTAAAAACCTTCAGAATATAGATAGGAATGTACCTGGAAAGTTTGGTGTATGTCAGTGCTACTGAAGTATAGATTTTTGGTTTGAGAAAAAAACTCATTTTGAGAAAATGAATAGGTGAATAGAGTAAAAATTGTTATCTAATAGATATCACCATGCAACTTCACCAGTTGATTACTTACATTAACACAGTAATTTTTTGTATTATAAGTTTTCTGAAATGTTATGTTTAAATATGCAAATGAGGCAATATCTAATGCTAACTTTTCGTGAATTTAGGAGAAATCTACAGGCACAGATAGACAAAGTAGTAAAATAAACACCTAAATATGTATTTTGGATGTTTTCTTTCCACTAGTCTTAAAGAAAACATGTTATGGAAGCAAAATAGCACAAAAACTCAAAATGGATCAGTGCATGAAAGAGGGTGTTTTTGCCTGTGGTGTGTCCCCTTTAGTAATGATTTAAAATAGCAATAGTGACATAAGTAGAGCTTTATAGACAGCAAGAGTGGTGATATCCACTACTACGTAACAGAGCACCACCTGCAGAAACTGAAAATTCGTCAACAGAAAATCGACAAAACCCCCAAGTGTTCACACTGTCGGCCGACTGTTGCCTTTAGTTCGCTCTGTGGGTATTCCTCAACCCTCACAAAAGCTCCATTCAATCACAAGATGAAAACATTTCTTAAGAGTTTTTCTGCCTCTTTTGTCCCTTATTCAGTAAAAAAAGACTCTGCGTCTGCCAAAGCACTAAACTGAGATGAACTTGAAGGAGCACTGAACTTCCAATCATCTACTACTTTGGTATATTCAGGAAAGGTGCATGTGCTTTTTGCCAGCTGGAGGTCAGGAATCTCTAGACGCTGTTGAATAGTGGTGTTAAAAGTTCACGTAGTTAAGTTAAAGAAGGGCTGCTGCTGCTGTAGTAGCAGCACTGATGGAGCAGTGTTTGGCAAAGTAAGAATATGAGCAGTGCACGTCAGTTTAAACAGACCGTTGTATTGCAAAGGGTGTGTTGGATGCATGATGCAATAAGTACATCATGTCCCATGTATGTCTCAACGCTCTCCATTTATTTCCTATGGAAAGCAGGAGAAGCAGTCGCCCAGAGCACGGTGGGAGTATTGCAGCGAGTCGGTGAGGGTCTGCATTTGCATAAAGTTAAAAAAATCTCAACTTTATGCAAATGAGCCCGTCCAGCTTGATGTACCTGATGTAACTAGGCGATCTAGTTCTAAAATTAAATGAGATTCAGCAGTGGCGTAGCCTATTTCTCGCCCAAAATGTTTTCAGAAGTAGATTGTTCGATTGTTTAGATGGAATAACAGAAAGTTTATGAGCACCATGTCGTTTCCGTTTTGTAACGGCGAGCAGAGAACCAGGGACCAATCAGGTGTATTCTAAGAGAGAGTACATCACCGCTTGAGCTGCCAGTTGAGTGGAGCAGCGCGTCCCCTAGTGTCCTCACCAGATCTGGCGGACATGTAGTGTTACTTGGTCTGTAGCTTATGGTGGCTAATGATAGCCAAACTGCCTAGTCAGAGGGACATGGGTTCAATTCCTCTGCAGGGCATGGCATGGTGTGTTGCTGTGTAACTGACATTACTGAATCAGTTCTCTGACTTTATGACTCCTTTCTACTTGTGCTAGTCTTACACTACACCTACTACCATTATCCTGTAACAGTCACTTGTGACCTTATGTCAACAGGGGCCGCTATTTAGCAAAAGTTCCACAGTCTGAAATTTGGGCCATGTCACGATCACATGCTGTGTCATCAAACAACACTATTCACCGTCTATGATGAACACCGAGTTTTGGCCGACTGACCCGCACACTGAGTGACTCACTTGTTCTGAGACTGTGATCAATGCTTTCCTTGGTAACCATAGAGACACAAGCAGGAAATACAATGATTAACACACTAGGTGAATGTGTACACTGGCTTCTGCTGACACCATGTTACAGTGTGGGGTAGTGATTTCGCTCTACCCTCGACTCATGCCACACGTGGTGCTTTGAATGGCGGAGAAAATGCCGGCATGGAGGTGAGAGAAGTAAGAAAGCAAACAGAGAGAGTGAAAGCAATAGGCGGGGGGGTGCTGTGGCGGGTGAGAGGGAAAGAATGCGAAACAAAGAGTGACGCTGAGAAAGGAAAGGGAAAGAATGTGTCGTGGGAAAGCAGCGAAGACTTAAAGAAGAAGAAGAAAAAAAGATTATTTTGCTGATTCACTGCATAAGAGAACATTACATCTGCGTCACATGTGAGGAGAACACATATCAGGATCTGGTTAGTTTCAGCTTTAGTGTGAATTCAGCCAAAGAGAAGACGAGAAGTGAGTGAAAGGCACAGAAACAGAGAGGCGAAGAGTCGCCAAGAGTCTCACCATGTTGAAATAGGAGCGGATTTTGACTCCTCTGGCGAGGTCCCACACAATGCAGTTCCCATCATGCCCCGCTGAGAACAAGATTCTTGGATCAAAGGGGTGTGGCTCCAGGACAAACACCTCATCCTCATGACCCTGTAATTAAACAACATGAGCATGTAGATAAGAACACTCCAAGAAATGGAAAAGACAGAAAAAAGTCACCAGTGTTTGTTTCTTTAAGGACTAACTTTGTGGTTTTGCATGTTTTAGCAAATTAGGCATATTTTGTGTCTCCTAGGCTACGTTCACATTAAAAGCAAATGTGGCCCAAATCCATTTTTTTTTGCTTTCATGTGACACAGATGTTTTTTTTGTAGTGTGGACACAGAAAGCAGTTTTTTTCCAATCAGATATGGGTCACTTTCATATGTGGTCCTAAATACGATACATATCCAATCACTGGAAATGCGACCGCAGTGAGAGCGATGCGATCGCAGTGAGAGCGGTCATATCGGAATTCATGTGTGTTTTTCCACGTTACACTTCACTGCACAGGTGCAGATCTCTCACCATACAGTGTCGGAGCGGTCCGTTGAAAATACAGAAGAAGAACCTCTCTCTCCACAGTGACAGTGCGTCAATCAGACACTGATAATGTTTGTTACCTGACAAAAAATACTTTTTCATATTACAGAGTTCTTCTGCTATATTCAGCAGTTACAAAAATGTGTGAACTGCGTCGTTAAGGCAGACGAGCTTTGTCTGGGAAACATCACGTTTATTTAATTTACATGGAACTAAAATGAACACGGCACCAAATTATGTTAAGTCATGTTCGCCAAATGAGTTAGTATCTATTTATGAGTCATTAGAAATAATACATTAACATACAAAACCTCCATTGGCATAACAATATGCCAATGGAGGTTTTGCTCCGACAGTAGGAAACAGTTGGAGACTTTATTTGCCTCATCAGTCATTTAAAATGTAAATTAACTTATCAAACAGACTTTTCACTATTCACTCAGTGCTTCTGATAAATCCATCAGGTTTGACAAAGCAGAACTCTGATTTAATGAAATCACATTATAAAAATTGTTGTTATAAAATCTGCATGGACGTGCTGACTGGCGGTGTTTCGGTATGTCAAACAGTAACGTCATACATCATACTTTGGTTTATTTAACTTCAACAGAAGAGCTGTTAAAATGAAATATCAGCCGAAATGAAAAGTCATTCTCTAGGCAGAAAGATAGAATCTGGACAAAAAAATCAAAATTGAGTATTAAGCCCTGTGATGTGAACGGAGCCTAAGAAACTCTTTCTGCGTGTATGTTTAAGGGTATGACAGCTACCAAATCGAAACTCACACTTAAGACACAATCAAATTCATATTATCTTTTTACCAGTGTTACTTTTTGTTCTTCTTCTGGGCTTGAATGCATTGCTTTTTAGGCAGATAACAAAAGTCCTATGTTTTTGAATGCATTTCAAGCAAGAGTTTCTGACAGTCCCTGCCAACAATTGCATTACCATTACCATAAGATAAAAGTATGTGTCTCAAAGTAGGAAAAAATGAAGTGCAAGTTGTAAAATTGACCATAAACCCTTAAAATGCCATTAAAGTATGGGGGTTGAGGAGTCGCTGGGTTAAACAATCACAATGTACTCGGCAACCTGTTGCATTGTCTGTAATTTGTTGGTGGTGCAATAAAAAACAAGTGATAAAAAAAAATGCCATAAAAGTTAAATTCATGCAAGCGTTGACTTTTTATACTGTGTTTTCCCATGTGTATCTGTGTCTGTGAGCGCTGTGTTTGCATGTGTTTAATCACTACATACCATCAGGACGTGGACGAGGTTGCCGGTGGTGGAATTCCACACCTTCAGCGTCAGATTGTTGGCCGCCGTGATCACCATGCCGTCGTGGCGATCCCATGCTACCATGGTAACCTTCAGCTTGGTCACCTTGTCTTCCAGCGGAGGAGGGTTGTACTTCCTGAGGGGAAGATGTTGATACATTGATGTCATGTTTGGGCCAGCTAAGGTCAGTGTGGTTAACTCAATAAACGAAATCTACATAAAAGAGCAAATAAAAGACATAGTGTTAAATTCATCACCTGGCCATTGACACCTGGCTAATGAATTTAAAATTTTACCCTCAGTCCTTTTTTACACCATTAATGAGGAACTAGCCCCTCTGACGGCTAGACACGATCTATTTACTGTTTAAGATCATTATTCACAACATCTGCTGTTACTGTTTAACTGTGAAAAACATCCAAAACACTTTCTTGTACAATTCCCTGACTCAGACTTTATGTACTTTTTTCCAGCATAGGAACACGGTTAAGTTAGAGGCCGTTATATGTATCATCAGTCTTGTTATATTGTGAAGAGTCCAAGTCCAATAAACTCTTTCCCAGTGTTCTGTTGTGTCTTTCACTTTTTCTCATAATCTCTATCTAAGCTGCAGTGTACGGAAGACCTGAAAGGCAAGCAAGAAAAAAAAAACAATACTTGTGATCCATTTTCTAAGTTTGATCTAAATTGCTCTCTCGCCTGTGTTTATCACTTAAGAACAGGTGAAAAAAAAGATTTGCCAGGATTATTTTTCCAAGTTACTTTTTTTCTGTGAAAACAGGTGATTTTTTTGCCAGTCTGATTTTTTTAACGTTTTTTTTTTTTTCATCTGTGTGAAAACAGGTTAATTTTTTTTTTTGACTGACGAACAGTCACTGGCGGTATACTGACAAACAATATGTTTTTCACTCGCTAGCTAGCAGGCTAACAGCTAACGTCAGTATAGCTAACGCTAACGGCAGATTAGCGCTGATTAAAATACAATTCTCAGGCAAAAGAAAGACATGACAGTAATGTTACATAACATGCTAACAGACAGTATACCTGCCTTGTGTTTAGAGTGCATGGAGAAATTAAAACGCACCTAGAAGAAAACATGAATGCTTAGTCCTATTTAGAACATGGGTTAGTGGTGCATTCTGGTGGTTGAATTAAGTATTATAACAACAAACACTTAGAAAAATTAGCCTGAAAAAAAAAAAAAAATCACGTTTTCACAGAAGAAAAAAAAGGAACTTAGATTATCTTTACAAAACATTTTTTTTATTTGCCTGTTTTAGGTCATAAACACAGGAGAGAAATACTATTTAAAAAGGGGTCCCTTGATCCCTTTGAAGCATATTTTTTTTTTTTATGCTAAATGCAGTCAGTACCTGTGAGGGTTTCTGGATAACATTTGTCACTGTTTTGTGTTGTTAATTAATTTCCAGTAATAAATATATACATAGGGGCTGCACGGTGGTGCAGTGGTTAGCACTGGCGCCTCACAGCTAGAGGGTTGCAGGTTCGAATCCGGCTTGGGGCCCTTCTGTGTGGAGTTTGCATGTTCTCCCCGTGTTAGCATGGGTTTTCTCCGGGTACTCCGGTTTCCTCCCACAGTCCAAAGACATGCATGTTAGGTTAATTGTTGACTCTAAATTGCCCATAGGTGTGAATGTGAGCGTGAATGGTTGTCTGTCTCTACGTGTCAGCCCTGCGATGGACTGGCGACCTGTCCAGGGTGTACCCCGCCTTCGCCCAATGTCGGCTGGGATCGGCTCCAGCCCCCCCCGCGACCCCTAACGGGATAAGCGGTTGTAGATGAGAGATGAGAAATATATACATACATTTTCATATTTGCCCACTCCTATGTTGATAAGAGTATTAAATACTTGACAAATCTCCCTTTAATGTACATTTTGAACAGATAAAATAATGTGCAATTAACTTGCGATTAATCGCGCTTAACTACGGACAATCATGCGATTAATCACGATTAAATATTTCTAGATAACCAAGTTATCTAAAAATCTGTATTTACTCTCATTGCTGTTTGTTGTGTTCATTCAGGCGATAACGACTTAAACAGCTTGTCATCTGTGTGTCATCATGTGTCACCTCCATTCATTCACTGTTGCCTGGTGCCTGCTGTGAATCTATATTCTGTCTGGGAGCAGTCGCACAATCAATCACTGTGTGACACTTCATGCCACAGGTGTGACAGCGTCGTTTTTATCTTTAAATTAATTATTTACGTGCTATAGATGCACTCTAAATAAATAAATGCAGGTGTAAATAATTGCAGGAATATATTTTCTCTTTTCGATTTTCCTGAATAAAAGGTTTTGACTTTAAAACAGCACATAGTTTCCAATGGTAATATTCACACACACACAACAAGTCTAGGACTTTACATACAACATGATTGATTTTTGTCAAATTTAGACTGACATCATAACCCGCAGGATCATCCCAACCCACGGCTCTGAGCTCCGAGCACAGCAAGCAGCGCTGGTGGGAGAGCCAGACGTTGACAGCCACACGCACACACACACACACACACACACACACACACACACACACACACACACACACACACACACACAGACATGTACACACAACGTACACATACCCGGGTAATTTGGTCTGCATGTCCAGCAGAATGCTCCTCCAGCCCTGAGGCTGCAGCTGCCAGATTCGTGCTGTACCATCCCTGCTGCCGCTTACAAACCTACAATACACAAACACACATACTCAGATTTGTCAACACAGATTCATGCAGCAGCTAAACTGTAAATATAACACTTGGTTCTATTTCAGCATTCTGCAATACAATGATCACTTTCATCTCTGCACGGCAGGATACACTAATTGTGTCTACCACCCCCCCTCCTTCTCCTTTTCCTCCACACCCTCCTTTTTGCATAGACAGTCCACCTCCTTCACTGCTGAGATTACAGCAACCCAGGGGAATTACAGCTGAGCTTGTTTTTCTGCAAACTCCACATAGAGTGCATGATACGTGCAAGTGTATGCACGTCTGTGTGTGTGTGTGTGTGTGAGGAAGTGTATTAGAGCGTGTATCAGACAGTAAGTAAAGGTGGTGTTTCTGCTGACACAATCAAGTCACATTACAACACCCGTAGGTTCCATACAAACAAACAGCGGTGCACACACACACAAAATGAGCTACACCTATTATGTAGCTCACACGCACAAACACCAACTGTGCACACCTACCTGTCACTGCAATGTGAGAACTGGATGCTGTCGACTTTGTCCTAGGCGAGAAAAATACAGGAGTAAAATCAAAATAGAGTAACGAGCATTTCCTCTGCTAGTGGTCGAAATCATGACAATTGTATTGTGTAGTACCACAAAAAAGAAATCTTAACTCAAGGTCAATTAACTAGCTTTTTTTAGAGCTTTCAACTGCATCTCACCATCTTCCTCAGCTGATGGAGTTGTGCTCAGTAGTCATGGAGAATGATGACCAAAATCTCCATGAGAAGAACGGCAACAATCTCCCGGACAACTGAGCAAACTCCAGCTGCTGAAGAAGAAAGGTTTGGGGGGTGGGGGGGCCAAGCAAGTAAGTCGACCTTGACTTCATTTTCTTTTGTCAAACTAATGTTTCCAAAGTCAAAAATTGTCTTAAATTAAACTTGTTGTTGAATAAGTCAAAACTGTACAGTTTTAAGCATCTTACTGTGACATACAGAGAGTTACTTTAAAAAAAGCACTATGTTGACTCACTGTATGGGACTCAAGTTCGGAGATCTTCTCTGGTTGGCCTGACCCGAAGTAGTACACCCTGATGATGTGATCCGTGCTTCCTGTGGCCAGGAACATACCACCTGGACACACACATACACAAAAGTCATGTATTACAATAAACAAATAAAAAAAACGGAATATACATTTCAAAGATCAAACTGCGGGGGAAACAAAAACATGTGATGTATTTGTGTGTGCAAACTTTGTGCAACAGAAAGTTTACACATTTAGTGAAAAGCAGCAGGCCCACTTGAGTCTGGCTCTCTGCTGTGCTAGCTCTTCAGTTAATCAGAGCTAATTGTGCTAATTTTTTCAGCTCTGCTGCCGTTTCCCCCTCCGGTGGTCTGGAAGCATGTGTGAAAATCCAAAGTGAGATGTGCTGCTCACCTGCGCTGAAGGAGGAGCAGATCATCTGGACGCCGGGTCTGGAACGCTCTGTGAATTTGCTGGGCCTCTGACTGGACACACACACACGCAGAAATAGACATTTAAAATGCAACACACTGAATGAACAACCAAATTGTATGTTTTTAATTGAACAGGTTTTATAGGTGGGTACGTCAGCTGAATTTGACAAAACATATTCAGCTAAGTGAAACTCAATTTATGACGCACTGAAGAAAACGCAGTAGCCATGAAAAAAGGGACAAATCATCCTTGCGTGGTTTAGATCCATACAGTCTTAAAGAAGACCATTCAAGAACATCAAGATGATAAACGACACAATAAAAGCCAAGTAAACTATTATTTGACAACACAAATATGACAATATGTTGAGGCAGAACTTGTGAACGGCCCTTGTGCAGGTGAGACTGTGCGTACTGCGCATACTGTGTGTACTGCGTCTGTGATTCTCACCCGAACTTGAGCGTGCGTGCATCCCACTGCCAGAAGCAGATGGTGCCGTCGGCTCCGGTGGAGGACAGGTAGCGTTTTGAGCCGCAACAGAGAGGAGAAAACTGCAAAGACAACCAATTAGAGGTTACAGCTGAGTATAATGATCAATCAGAAGACGTCGCGAACACTGCAGTAAAAAAGATTAACCCACATAAGCTTAAAAAGCATCCATAAAAGTGTAAGGAGAGTTATGAGATTAGCATATAAAAACACATAGATACACAGATACAAACAAAACAAAAAGCTCAAAAACAAATATTAAGTGGGGAACATAGAGGCCATCCCAAACACTGCGTAGAATCGAACATGTCACTGAAGAAAACCTGAAACTTTACAGGATAAGGCTGTTGTGTATTGTTCTAAATATCGACAAATCATATGAAAAGACCAAAACAAATGAACTGATCCAACTAAAAAGTATTGCCTGTGTAGCCAAAACCTAATGTAGCTTATTCCTCTGTGTCACAGACTTCCATTATTGTCCTTAAACTATTCAAAACCCCTGAAGAGCCACACTGTTGATCTAGATATGTTCCTTCATTACAATGAACATGGGTACTGTAGTTTATTTTTACCCGCACCTAATGACATAAATACTTACTAGGGTACATTAATTTGCGGCTGAAATCAGTCTCCAATAAATGCACTATTTACTAAGGGTTGGGATCACCAGAGGCCCCACGATGCTATATTATCACGATACTTAAGTCACGATACGATCTCATGATTTAAAACATTTTACGATATACTGAGTATTGCAATAAGATATATTGCGATTTATTACCTTTTTTCAACTGCAAATTATGCAGTATGTCAACATCTGTTTTATCTAACAAGATACAGTTTTCACTCTGTTCATCTCAGAGTTTTCATTCACATATCTTGAGGTCAGAGGTCAAGGGACCCCTTTGACAATGGCCATTCCAGTTTTTCCTCACAAAAATTTAGCGTAATTTTGGAGCGTTATTTAGCATTATATCCGACCAGACAACATGACATGGTTGGTACCGATGGATTCCTTAGATGTTCTAGTTTCCTCCTAGTTATATGATTCCAGTATCTCCACTCTAGCTTTGTTAGATTGTTAAGTGGTTAATAGTTTACATAATACTATGTTGTATCACTCGTACTATTTACTCTTGTTTGAGTAATATTTGCTAAAAACTGCAATGCCCGCTCTTTCAGGAAATAACATTGGTCTTTCTAAAAAAAACAAATTAAGCTAATATCTATTTATTATTTTTTGAGATTTGTGTCTTCAGTAGGAACAAACAGCTTAAGGCTGAATGTCACAGAGTAAAGAGAGAATAGAATAACGCCTGCCTTCTCCTTTAACCACAGGCACCATTATGTAAATTTCTGATTGTAAAAATGAGTCCGCTCATGACACCAATACTGGATTTTATTACATACTGGATATGAGCCAGTCATGCCATCTTTTGCCCATATGTTAGAGGTTTCCTCTTGACCTCATCTACTTAACATATTAAAACCTACTGCAGTAGCTTGTCACATTTGTTTTAGTGGCTTGTTCATCCTACAGAGAATATAACTACACAGAATACATCATATTTAGCAGCATAACATTAATCAACATGCGGAATTCCAACAAATACATCAGCTAGGCTGCAACTTTAGTCCCACAAGAGTTGATTAAACTGTCCTGTCTAGAGGAAGTTTCTACAATGTACTGTGACAGACACAGATACTCAACAGACAGAGGGGTTCAAATCCTCTTTTTGGGCAAACCAAATACACACAGATAAACAAAAGCAACAGTCTGAGCATCCTCCTACCTGCAGTGATGTGATCGAGGCTGCGTGTCCTTCCAGGACGGCCAAAGGGGCGCAGGTCTGTAAGCACCACACCCTGATGGTCTTGTCACAGGACCCGGCAGCGATCATGGTGTTCTCGTAGCTGACGGCCATGTCGGAGATCTCAGCGGCGTGGCCACGCAGTGTCGCCAGCAGACGCCCGTCGTCTGTTCCCCAGATCTTCACAAGGCAGTCGTCTGAGCCCTGGAAAAGAAAGAAAGCATGAGTGAAGACTATTTTATTATATAGTTTGAGAAGTGGCGTGTCTGCCTCTGCCTAACTTCTAGTATGACAAATTAAACTTGTCAAGTTTAAAAAGACTTTTAAAATATATCTGGGCAAACTGTAGCCTCAGACTGCCAGCAGACAGACAAACTTGGGACACAAATAGAAGAGAGAATGAGCTTCTTCAGATGCAGAAAATAGAGGTGATTAATCAGCAGTGTGCAACAAGTGACAATGAACATTTCAAGGCACTTGCATCATCTCCACACGTGCTGTCAGTGCTGCATATTGGCAAGAATCTGGCGATACAATTTATTGTGTTTTTTTAAATCTAATTTTATGAAAACTGTCATAGTATAAAGACAACGCCACAATATGCATAAAATCTGAGTAAAAAAAGTTTCTATATTTGCATGTAGTCCCTTTAACATCCAACATTATAGCACTACTTTGAGAGAGCAGATACACTGAGAGGGTGCATGTCTTTGCAAATGAAATTAAATGTTGACTGAGTTAATCTTTGCATTTAAACTTTTTGAGAATCAATACAGTATAACAAAACATATTATCGCGATACTCAATATTTTCAATATTTTCTTACACCCCTAGTTGTCAGAGCATTACCATCCACGCTACTAATTTGATTATTACCAGTAAGGACAATATGTGAACACTGCAGCTAAACACCTTCACAAGATTATCTTAGGCTATCTAAATTAAATACATTAACTTCATGTACTTATTTTGTAAGCACTGACAATTTTTGGTCTTTTATTTTGTAATGCTTTCTATTGGCTAACTATACATTAACTGTACATTAAGCTGATTATTGAACAAATAATGTAAACGAGGGTTATTAAGGAAATCAGGTTCCTGCAACCATGTAAATGTTTCCTCAAACTCTACTCTGCATTTGGGTATTCACAATGATGGTGTTACGGTCTTCCAGTAAGCATAATGATGTCATTCAACGTGCCATTTAACACAAGTAACAAAAACAAACACACTGGCTGACTGGCTACCCAGACAGTTCAGAACAGGGACTTTTCACATCACTGTGAGACAGACCGTCCTGCTCTGAGAGCAGTAAGTAGAACTGCACCAAAGAAGATGGAGAGGAAGCCCTGTTGGTTGTATATTTATTGTGAGTATCAAATTAAAAAAGCTTTACAAAAGCATTGCAAGCTAAGAAAGGAACACAAAAGTAATGCTTCAAAAGAGGCCCTAATGATAGAAAAACCATAATCCATAAAGCCAAGAAATTTGGTAGCCTAGAGGCAGCTTCTTACAGTCTTTTAGTCTGGACTGAAAATGCACAACCAAGACCCTTAATCAAGACATGGGAACCGCCTACGGGGACTTAGAAATTCTGGCTGTGATCCAGCTTGTAAGGGGTTAAAAGAGTTTGTGATTCAACACGGTGCCAGACCCATCTGTGCCTTGATTACAATCTGAAAAATTATGTTTAAAATCAACAGGTAACCGTTGTCTAGATGCAAAAACACAGCGCGACATGATCTAGGCCTAATATCTGTATTAAAAAAAGAGTTTGTGTGATTTAGAGCTGCAACAATTAATCGATTAGTTGTCAACTATAAAATTAATCACCAACTATTTTGATAATCGATTAATCAGTTTGAGTAATTTTTTAAGAAAAAAAATCCAAATTCTCTGATTCCAGCTTCTTAAATGTGAGTATTTTCTGGTTTCTTTACTCCTCTGTGACAGTAAACTGAATATCTTTGAGTTGTGGACAAAACAAGACATTTGAGGATATCATCTTGGGCTTTGGGAAACACTGATCGACTTTTTCTGACATTTTATAGACCAAACAACTGATCGATTAATAATCAACAGATTAATCGACAATGAAAATAATTGTTAGTTGCAGTTCTATTGTGATTTATACAAGCTGGAAATAAAGACTTGTGAACAAGGCAGAAATACACAGAGCTATGTCGGTAAATGAGGAAGGTTGAGAATAAAGATGAAATGTTAGAAATATAAATACATTTACAAAATGTGGTGGCATCATTTTCCTAACCTAATCATCAAGTTTCATACAGACTGATGTGATTCCACTTAGTTAGTTTTAGAACACGCCGAAGCATTCATCCTTTTATACTGCAAAGTATTTTATAAGACAGGGCACACTATCAGCATCAGCAAAGATTTTGGAGGAAATATGAGATGAAAACACCCCCACCCCCCTCCTTTGAATAAATCATAATCACTCACTCCATCACCAGCAGAACACAGTCTGACTGGAGCTGTTATTTTATGTGGACTGATCAAAACAGCAGGCGCTCCCTTAGTGATTTAGAAAAAGCTCAAGGACAAATTACGGCTCTGGCAAGATGGACGAAAAACTGATATGCCCCAAATGACAGTCAGCAGGCCTGAACGGTGCAGTGCAGCGTTTAGAATAAGCCAGACACAAACTTTCCTCGTTGCTATAGATGTGAAGTTGTTAGGGGCAAACAATGCATAGCAGCTAGTCTAATTTGTCCTTCCCAATGGCCGTGATAATGAGCTCGCAGCCATTTCTGAAGCTATATTACACAAATCAATGTGGCTGTTTGCCAATCAATTGTTTAACTAAACCTACATGCACTTGCTCATTGATCGCGAATGATCACAGCGTATGTTTAGGGCAAAATAAAATAATCAATCTGTCTCCCACTGCAGCAAAAAGACTGTCACTGATGAGATCCAAAAATAAGAAAATATATAAATAAAAATGATCTTGTGATGAAAGGAGACAGCGAGAGAGAGAGAGAGAGAGAGGGAGGGAGGGAGGGAGGGAAAAAACGAGCGGAGTGAAAAAAAAAGAGAGAGAAGGAGAAAGTGAGGGAGACCAAGAACGAATTTTAATTCTGGCACTTAGCCAGCGCCTCAGAGGAAACATTTTCTCCAGTTATGATGAGAAATGGCAAGAAGAGGGGGGAGAGAGAGAGAGAGAAAGGAACAAAGGAGGGGCAGCGCAGGATGAGGGACGTGGGAGAGAAAAAGAAAGAGAGAGAGAGAGAGAGTGCAGGGAGCGTAAGAACTGTGGAAAGAGAGATAACAGGAAAAGAGAGACAGAGGGAGTCAATCTAACCCCCCCCCTCCCTCTCAGCAGCCAGCCATTTTTAGAGATTTAAGAAGTGAAAGCTGAAAATGGTGTATAGCAGCAGGCAGTGTTTGACTCAAGGATCCAAACAGAAGGACGGCAACATTAAACCAACATTATCTCATAGTTCGTTCAATATTTAACACTTTGCCCGCACTGTATCTCTAACCCAGCCACGTGGAAAAGGAAGCTAATACAGCACATGTATACAAGGGGCATCCAGAGGGCAAGGGTCAACTTCCTCGCTTTAAAGGGATAGTTTGTTTTGAAGCGGGGTTGTATGAGGTACTGTAGGTCAGTGTATTACCTACAGTAAATGACAGCCAACGAGAAACAGACACGAGTTACCGCATGGAAGCAAAACAGTGTACTGCTGTGGACGGCAGCTAAACGCATTTTAGCCATCTAAAAGAAAGGCCCACCTTAAAAAAATCAGTTTAAGTGAACGCTATATTTAGAATATTTTCGCCAGTTTACCTTGCCGTGAGACAGCTACACAGTCTATGTTTCCAGCAAGGAACTGAAGCTATTATCTATGCTTTCACCAAAGTAACCAAACTCCATTGAAAAAAACTGTAATTTTACCTTGCAGAACACGGGAGTAGGCAGCTGTAGACCAGCAACCCCTGAGGTAAAATAGCTTTTTTTTTAATGGAGTCTGGTGGCTTTTGCGAGAGCAGAGATGGATACAACGGCTTCAGTTCCCCATCGGAAAGGGCTGTCTGACGGCGAGGTAAAGTGGTGAAAATATTCTCTAAGTACAGCGTACACTTAAACTGATATAGATTTTTTTAGGAGGCTAAAATAGGTTTTGCTGTCGGCCCTGTCCACAGCAGCAGATTGCTTTGCTTCCATGCCGGTACTCCTGTCTGTTTCTCCAAATTGGAGGCATGACGACCAAGGTCTACTGTAGATAATACACTGACTATGGATAAGTACCTCATACAATCCCACTTCAAAACACCCGAAATATCCCTTTAAAGAGACCAGGGTAATTCCTTGTTTCCCTTCTTAAAAACAGAATTATTATAATAAAGCTGTATGAATTTGCTCCCCTGGAGGCTGAATTCGGCTATAGCTGTGAGTCATTCAGTAAAAGCCTTCCACCATAGTAAGGCAAACAGTAATTACCTCCTACTAGAACTGTTACAACACAGAATACAGACCCTTGGTCATCTTGGTAAGCAATAGACAGCTTGTAACAATCAAAAACACACACAGCATACAAGGGGTGACTTAAACAAAATCTAGCGCACAACAACATTTTGAATAGGCTCCTTAAACACCAGTACACACACACACACACATACACACATAGCAGAGGCAACACAAGTAGCAACGAGACATATCCCGAGCTGAGGCCAACAACACATCACACACACATATGTGTGCGCATAAGACTGCAGGCTTACCGTGAAGATGCGCCGGCCCGTTCTGTCGAAGGTGACGCAGTACACGGACGACAGGTGTCCCAGGATCCTCTTGTGCATCTTCATGTGCAGGTACACAGCTGTGGGCACCAG
This sequence comes from Sebastiscus albofasciatus, assembly GCA_916701655.1. NCBI lineage: Eukaryota > Metazoa > Chordata > Actinopteri > Perciformes > Sebastidae > Sebastiscus > Sebastiscus albofasciatus. The sequence continues at coordinate 20,838 of CAKAOI010053136.1, read as the reverse complement.
CTGCCGGAGGCGGTAGGAGCCGTTGAGTCGGCGGCCGAAGCCCGTCTCGACTGGATGGCGAGAAAACACAAGAAGACACCGGTGAGGACATTGTCGTCATATGTAAGGAAATCAAATCAATGAAAACCCACTCATTTAATAAAAGTTTTCAAAAACATGGGCCACAACAGTGGATAACCCTGTGCAGAAATACACTGTGGAAATAAATAAATAATAACACCGCTGTTTATGGAAGTAAAGACCTTGGCTAGCAATGATACAGGATAGTGGGTAAGATCTGACTCATAGGCTAAATGTCAAAGGCACAAACACGAATACAAATGGTTAAAGTTGTCTGCAAAATTCAAGAGTTTTCTTTACCAATATTAGGTGGGCTCCCGTAGATGACAGGCGGCTCCGGTGGTCGCCCACAGTGCAGCGCAGCCAGCGCCGAGCCCTTCCACACCACATGCTTGCAGCCTGGAGAAAGAGGAACACAAAAAGAGACGCATGAAGACACACACGTTGTAAAAGTTTGTATCATCTCGTCTGGCTTGTTCTGCATGCGTGCGCTCATATTTGCAAGCATAAGAATATATTCACATGAGGTCTGTTAGTCTGCACACACATGCAGAGAGATGTAGTAGCATGAGCGAGGGTGTTTGCATTTGTGTACATTAAAGTGGCAACCTCAAGGATTTTCAGTTAAATAAATGTCTGTTTAACCTGCAGTAGGCAGAATGTTTTTGGCATCATTGGGCAAAAAATCCATAATAACCTTTCAGAATATTGTAATTGAAGTGTTATAGTGACCGTTTTATAAAAATAACTTTTTTTTAAAATCATATTTGCTCCATTTCTACCCACTGCTGCTTTAAGTCACCATCTATCGCTAAAGGAGGTAACAGAACGGTGATTGAGCTTATGGCCCACGGATATTGCAATATTTATATATCTGCAGTATTATGAAATAGTGTCTGTGTTGATATTCCCGTAAAGTATGCTGTTGTACACACACAAAAAATGGAACTATGCACACAACTCTTAAAACTTGAAGCTCATAAAAAGAGAATCTCTCAATTCTATTGCTATGCTCATGTATGAACAAAAAGACTCCAAACTGCTCAACACTAAACACAATCCCATTGCTTTCACTCCAACAGAAATTCTAAATCAACCAGGACTGAAATCTTAACGTTTGACACTTTAAAGTAACTCATGTGCACATCGTGTATATCTATACATCCACTCACTCTTGGTGGTGCGGAGGAGATTCTGCCGGCCAGCCCCCAGCAGGCTGGTGAGTCCAGGAACGCTGGCGGGGACCTCTGTCTCCAGCAGCGGGCAAACTCTGGAGCAGACCTGCAGCAGGTGGTCTGGACTGATGTGCCGGTATAGCTTCACCTACACACACACACACATACACTTAGATCAGCTTGTATTCACACTGGTAAATGACAAAACACCAATAAAATGGAGCAGGGTTGTATAGTGAAAAGCAAAAGTGAAAGAAACGTGTTCATTGTTGCCAAATGCTGATGTGTCGAGACATCAAACCCTTATCAGCTCTACATTTTAGTTGCAAGGAAAAGAAAACCTCCCTAGAAAGATTACAAGGTACCACATTATTACACCAAAATGAACTAATAATATAAAGAGAACATTCTCAGTAGGTACTACTCTATTACAAAAATGCTGCTTGAAAAATATAAAAGGGTAAAAATTAGGTATTTACAAGCAACTGCGGCCTCTAGACGAAAATATTCGTTCTTTGGCTTGAGTCCATTTAGTTTCAAAAAATGTATTTTCAGCAAAATAACAGAAGTGGAAAAACAAGGTCACTACCCCCGAATGCCTGTTGGTTTGCTGAGAATTTCAAAAGCAAAGGAGGCCTTTTTAAAAAATCAAATCAATTACTATCCTGAGGGTTTCAACAGAAATGCACCGGCTAATAAGGACAAAATTAAAAAAAATTATGACCTTTTTTTTATTAAATGACATTCACTCTCGAACTGTGAATTCAAATGCACGACTAGCACTCTGACAAAAGGATTAATTATTAAATATTTATGTCACAAAATGATGAAAGATAAAATGGCATCTACGACTAAATGAATGCTGAAATTCAGTTAAAATGTTTGTCTTTTACATGGATGCAGTTCACATGCAGTATAGTTAGTATAAAGGCAGAGAAGGGGGGAGGAGGGGTGGCACAAGCATGAAGCAGAGTGGCTGTTATAAACACAGTGTGTCTCCGATTCCACTGACACATGGGGACACTCCTGCACGGCCTATACGTCTGAAGAAACACACACACACGCCTGAGGATGAGCGAGATGAATATGCAGCATGCAGCCCTGTGTTTATTTCTGGATGCAGGGTTATTTTAAATGTATTGATTTAAATCAGAGATGCAGTAATCAGCTTTGTTTCTCATTTAAATATCTGCACGGGGTCAAATAACCCTGAAATTAAACAATTACTCCACTCACACACATTGCTTTTTTTTTCTCCATTCCTTTATCTGAGTACTGACAGTATTCTCTGTCTCTGTGACACACACACACACAGACACACACACAGACACACACACAGACACACACACACACACACACACACACACACGCACACACACACACAATTAATGACCCCTTAATTGCTTTCAACACCGTTGCTGGTTCAGATACGTGATCAGTGTTTCTAAGCACATATCAGCCCTTCTCAGGTACACACACAGAGCCATGACGAACACGAACACACACACACACACCAGTGGAGTGATGTGTAATAACAATTTGCTCCATTTTACTTGCTTCTTAATGGTAATGGATAACACTGTAACCCCAGTCCCATCAGCACCACCAGAAAGCACATGGCCCTGTCTATACACTATGACTGACTGCAGGTTATCTTCTGTACAACCATCACCTTAAAAAAAAAACTATAATTATCCCTTAATCAAGGTATTACTTCCTTCAACATATAGCTCTAACAATAGAAAAATCCATTAATGAAATCCACTTAACATTTAATGTAAAAAATTAAAATTATTAAATTGGTGTAAATATGGTTATAATTATAATAGCCTGCTATTTTCATTGAAAAATAGGTTGTTGATAGTGTCTCTGATCAACTCCACATGCAAAAATGTAAATAATGCTACATCTAATTAATCCGCCTTAATTAATTAATTAACCACAATTAATATCGTTAATGATTACAATATCATTGAAGTCGACGGTGATTCCTCATTGTTGCCCAACCCCCTTCAGTAGCAGCCCCAGACAGACATCAACCTACAACCGACAAAAACACATCCAACCGAGATCCCCCTGCCTCTAAACGCCCTGTTTCTATTCGGTCTAATAATTAAAAACCATCCGCAGTATGTGTTTTTTTTTAATAGGAGGAAATCATGCACAATAGACAGGAGGCAGGCTGATCGGCTGGGAACGAGGAGGAGGAGGAGGAGGAGGAATGAGCCAAGCAGGAAGAGAGAGAGAGAGAAAACACACACAGGCAGGCCCTGTCAATAATCCCTTAAAACGTATAAAATTACATCTAACACTTCATGCATCTTGGATGTTCATCCATCCATCTATGTGCGTATGAGAGAGGACAAATGCGCAAAATGTAGGTTATTTACACATTAAACACAGGCCCATAGGTCATTATTTAAAAAAAATAAAATTAAAATAAATAAAATAAAATAGCAACAAAAGTAGGGGTTCATACTTCTTTCTGGCAAAAGAAATCAAATGTAAGCCATGATTAATTCTCTCCACGCCCCCATGCGTAAAACGCTGCTTTTGAGGCGAGCCCTGTTTGTTTACATGACAATTAATAGCGCGATTATAAAGATAATCAGCTCACAACGTTACCTCGCATCTTCACATAAACTCTTCTCATCCATCCGAGCTCTTCCACCACAATCATCCCCAAAAAAGTGCTCTCCAAAAAAATATCTCCACAACCCAAACCAAAGCAGCAGCAGCCTTCCTTCCACCCTTTTCAAATGTGACTTCCAGCTTTACTGAATATACTGTTTATATTCTCCCTCGAAAAAAACTCCTGTTTTCTAAACTCTTGCCCCCCTGTGTGTGTTTTTCAACCCCGTGCACACACAAATGATGGTCTCTTGCAGGACAAGAGCGCCTCCATCTCTGTGTGGCTCTCTGGCGCAGGGAGTCCCTCCTCCGGATCCTGGCGCTCCTACACCACAACACCACTCATGACGTATCAACATTTCACACACATTTTTCTCCCCTCTACAACTATTAAAATCTTTTGGTACATGCATGGCACCACGGTGGAGGCTGGAGACCCTAACCCCCTCGGTAAAGCCCTCCAGAGCTGGCCCCCCAACTCCTCACAGCTCTGCAAAGTCCTTTTTTTCTTTACCACCTGATTTAAAAATTGCGGGAAATTCAATTTTTATTTTGCTCTCTAAAAACTTTTTCCTCAGTTATATAGAAGCTCCCTTACCAAATTGTCGTAGGTCCCGGGGTGCTCCTGCCCTGTCCAGTCCAGCCTTATGGGGAGCAGCTGAGGTGGTGAAACAACATCGAATGTTACCAGAAAAGCTACAAATGTATCCAAGTGACGTTCTAGAACAAGTTAAATGATACATAAGATTTGAAGCGACATCATAAAAGTACACAGAGACGCATCTCTCTCTCCTACTGCTGTGACTGCTTACCTCCTTCTCCTCCACCTCCCTTATCAGGGTCTGAAAATAGCATAAAAAAATACAAAATTACACCCCGTGACAATTGCGCACATGTTCTAAATTATCCTAAAATGCATAAACACCAACCTCGGCTGCTTTTTGACACGGTCCAGCTTCTAGAAACCGGGCTATTAGGAAGTAGAGCTCTGGTATGGTTGGAGAGAGAAGAGAGGACGGGAGCTGCGTTAGAAGAGGGCACAATATGGGGGGGATATTACAACAACCATTTGTACATATTTTCTCCTTTTACTCACCAGAAGTCAACTGCGCGATGTGTGTACTGTCTGAAGCCATTTTGGTGTTGTTGTGCCAGGGCAGCGCCAGAGCCTGTGTGCTGGGTCTAGTAGGTGGCTGCCCTGTAGCTGTCACTGTTTATCCACCAGGAAGAGGCTGCCTCCATTCAGCTCCGCTCAACACCAAGTCCCGGCTGCGTAAAGTATCCATCCGCCGAGTTGAACACTAGTGCGCCTCTGTGCGCTTTTACCCAACAAAACACCCGTCTTTCTCTTGCAAAGAACACAACCGCGTACATATTCCCGTGCTGATTATCCCTCCGGGTGATTTTTAGTGGTGGTTATTTGGTTGTGGAGGCATGTTTGTTTAAATCCCCCTCCCCCCTTCAGAAAGAAAAAAGCGCAAGCCTCCTCTGCGGAAGAACACAAATGGTTGTGTTTAGTGTCGCGCATGTAGAGGGGAGGTAGAAATGGCAGCCTGCTGTAGGAGAGAGAGGAGGACACATTGCTGCAGAATGACTATCTGTAGCTTAAATTACATTTATCACGTTTTTAAATAATTACACGCCTATGCACACATAGTTTGACGTTTTATTGCGGATTAATACAATTTCTGCTCTATTTTTTCTCTATTTGTAGCTGCGGATGTAGAATATGGCTACCCGTGTTGTTTTGAGGGGGATTTACAGCCGTTTTCAGCTATTAAATAGCACAGTAATTTAACGCACTCTTTTCGCTAGTTATTATTACTGTGTCGTTATTGTGTAACAAGATGTCCAGTTTAACACACCCACTCTCTCTCTCTCTTTCTCTCTCTCTCTCTCTCTCTCTCTCTTGGTGGGGAAGTCGTCCATTTCTCTTCCAAATATACTGCCAGGCAGTAAAATGGGGGAAGGGTTGGAGAAGAAGAAGAAGAAGAAGAAGAAGGGGAATGCAGCTTAATGAATGAAACCTCGTGAGTTAACAGGAATTTATAATGGCAACTGAGAGACATGCAAGATAAATGATCAAGGAAGGTTATCAAGGAAATACAGCAGCACTGCACACTTCCTCTACGGTTCACTAGAAAGTTGTGAAAAAAAGGAACAAGGTGTTATTTCCTGCTTTTAAATAACATGATGCTATTATATGTAAAAAAAAAAAGATGTATTTTCTTTATTAAATACATGTTTCACAGCAGTTGGCCAACAAAACACAAGCTCCCAGCAGTCTCTTACTGACCTTATGAACTCTTTTATCTGAAGTACTACATCAATGGAAACACAAGTGACCACTAATTATTAATATTACTATATTCTCTCTATATATTCTGTTGAAAATTACCTGAGACTTATTTAATTAATTGTGAAACAAACCACCTCTGTAGTAATGCCACGGTTGGTGTGTTGTTACCGCAACTAATATTCAATGTGAGAGGTATTTACACACCTAAGGAAAACCAAAGACTGTAGCCTATTTTTAATTTCTTGTTCACACATTTTCATCCCCATATTTTTTCTTTTCACCTCAGTATAAATCCTGTGCATGAGGGCCTGTGCAGTAATCTACCTAAATAATTAATTATTCTTTGCACTTTCATCATTGTAGCCTCTATAATGTGTTTGATCCAATAGCGTTATTTCGAAAAAATAATAGACACTGGTATAGAATCAACTCTCCTATTTATATAGCGCTTGTCTCACTTCATCCCTGGCAGAGACATCAGGGAGCTGGGAAGATACTGATGATATAAAAACTTGAACAGACGACTGACTAATACTCGGCCTCTGTTGTTTACTGAAAATGTGTTTTGTTTTTTGGACGGAAATAAAAAAATATGAGTTGGCTTTAGTACTGCTTTATGTAGTTTTCTTTAATAATGCAATTTTCCTACGAAATGCAGACGCACATAAGACATCAACTAACAAAATGGCTGTTGTGTCCATTTAAATAGAATCATTTTATTCAGTTTACTTGTAATAGCTAACAAGGTGTGAATAAGCAAATGAATACATAACATATAGGGGAGGGCGGGGTTGGTTGGGACACTTTTGTATCGTCACCAAATAACCTTCCATGACTTACAGATTACTTGAACAGTAATGAAAATAATTTGATCCCTGAACAAATACAGGTGTCCGCTCACAAATTTATCAAGTTTTTTAGAGCCTAACCCAATAGTGAAAATCACAGGACAGTTGGTACAGTGAGTAGGGTCGGTTAGGATACCTTATAATAATAATATTATTTAAAGAGACAAAATAGCAGTTTAAATTTGAACATCTTATATTTACAATGTCACTTATTCACAAATTTCTTTGAGAAAAAGAAAACATTAGTAAAAATATTATATTTTCATAAACTACTGAAATATGGAATTTAGCTTTCTGCCACTTGAATATTCACTTAGTGACTTCACAGTGGGTTTTACTCAATTAGGAACAGCCTTAGGAGAGCAGACACACTTTGAACTCCCGTGCTAGCTACCAACAAAAAGTCAGACAGCCAACTCTAGCATCAACTGATAGGCCAGAAAATATGCTTTCCAACAATATGTTTTTTGTATGTAGCATGACTAAAAATAGTAAGGTAGAAGAAAAATAAAAGAGCCAAAAATGTACTTACATGCTGTGTTTGTGTGAGTTTGAATGAAATGTGAGGAACAGTCAAAAGGTTTCCACTTTGAGGGTGAAAGTGAAGTGGGTGTGGCATAGAGATAGTAAAGGCACTATCCTAACTGTCCTCCTGTCCAAACCAACTCCACTCTCCCCTACATCTTGTACACAAAGCCATATCATGTCTGAACTGGTATTTGTTTTGTAAAGGGAGCAGACAGTTTGGAGTCTACATGTTTTTCCCAAATCCTGTCCAGTGCTCTGTGTCAATGTCATTTTTGTTGTTGTATGCTTTTGCTTGGATTAATTTTGGCGGTGTCAACCACAAATAATACAGACAGACACCGTACCAGACAGGCAGGGATTATACAGAGAATGTGAGCATCCGATGGCTACTTCTATTTTGGTGTCGAACATGTTCTGGCAGACAGGTAAGCATTCTGTCCTTTCTGCATCCACATAATTTATGTTGACCCACCACTGATAGAGTTAGGTCAGTCGAGTCAAATTTGTTGGCTGAATTTGTCACTTCCATGGATTTTGAAGGGTGTAAAGCACTTTTACAGAATTGTAAAATCCAGGCCTAATGTTAATAAAGGAGTCCTTGATTAATGACTATTTTTTTTGCATACGCCTCTATTGATGCGGAGGGCAATTTCAACTGGTGTGCAGCAACCCTGCAGCCGTTAAGCGGTTAGTGCCACCTCACATGTGTTAACCACGAATGGGCTCTTTAACCATTAGACTGGGCAGTCCTTCAATCTGTAAAACATACTTCACAGGCTTTAGGACTTGGAAAAACATTGTGCCATGGAGTTTGAGTCTTTAGGCTTCTGTCAGTCACGTCCGTGGTGTCACCAGTCACCCTGGCCCCTGACGTGTTGTTGTTGTGCTGGCTGACGTGGCCACAAGGAGGCAACCTCACTCTGCAGCAGGTATTAGTGCACAGGGCCACAAAGGAGTCAAAGGTTACCAACAGTGAGTGATCAGTTACACATTTTATTGTCTGTAACAGTGTGTTGAGCTTGCCTGAAATTGAGTAAATAACCATCTGTGCATTTGTTTATAATGCACATAATGGTTCTATAACTTCAACAACAATTACATTTTCTATTATTTTGAAACCACGTGAGACTAAATAATTCCACACCCTTTACCAAAGTGTTTCCTAAAGTTTTTGCCATGTCTCATTATACTGTAATACACAAGAGTTTAGCATTTTATTAGATTAGAACACTCCCTGTGGGAATGATCCAGAACTGCCACAAACACATTAATCCAGGAAGCAGAGATCTCAAAGAGGAAATATTATGCTTATTTTGAGGTGCAAACTTGTATTTTGGGTTTCTACTAGAACATATTTACACGCTTTAATGTTCAGAAAACACTTTATTATTCTCATACCTGCTATGTTACAGCACCTCTTTTCACCATCTGCCTGAAACACTCTGTGCATTCCAATACCCATACTACCATACTATTTAGTGTACCAGAAAAATATTTAGTATTTAGTATGTCCCAATACATAGTACGCCAAATGCAGAATGCCAAAAGTACCAGGATGTCCTACTACATCCAGTCACATTTTACAGTATGCAAGCCAGCATGCTTTTCTGGCTATTCGGACGCACAATCCTATGTGCAGCGAATATATGAGCAAGAGGGTCAAAGTTCAAGGTGCAATGATATGATAAAGTAGTATGTCGCAATTGTATCCATACTGCATGAAACAATACGTACTTTGTAAGGGCAGCTGCAGTACGTACTGAAAGTAAAAAGAAAAAGTATGCAAAAAGCCCAGTCTGTGTCTGATTAGTCAGCTGGCCCACTGTTGTGATTGGTAAACCAAACCAAACTCTTCGGACTCCGCTCCAGCTCCGCTCTAACTTGCTTTTTTTGAGGGCCAAACTAGCTGCTAGGCAAAGTGTGTTACTTGGTGACATCACCACATTATGGAAGAAAAGGCAGGACTTTAAGCAAAGCATTTCAGGCAGTTCAGGAGCAGTGTCTCTGTGGAGGAGAGTAACTCCCTTTGGTGTGAACTTTCAGCTTTGTAACTTTGCAGACCTTTTACATGCACAAAAAACTGTATAACACTAAAGGAAAGGAAAAAACACAAAAGCATAATAGGTACTCTTTAATATGCCTTTTGCATTGTAAGTTATAGCTTCTATGAACCATGTTTGAGCTGCCGTTATAGCTTTTACAAGAGCTTTTGATGGATATTTCTATGGTGTAAACATTTATTATATTATATTTCACTGTCACTGTGTTCTTGTAGCTACTGAGGACAATGTGGTTGCACAGATTTTAATCATCAATTTTGTACCTGTGCAGCTTCACTCAGGATTCAGTGGTTTGGGTTAAAAGGTCAGATCATCCTATTAGAGAATATTTAATGTACTCAGCACAGTTGCACACATTCCTCCTGCTGTTAAGTTCTTATTAAAAGAGGCATCATATTATTGACCGAGGCTCCTGATGATACATTTTTGAATTGGCCTCTCCAGTGTCTGTGGTATTCAGACATCATCACTCCACACCTCCACATGGTAAACAGAAAGGGAACATCATTGGTCCATGAGAGTGAGTGACAATGAAGTGAGCGTACAGTTTCATCGGTCCCACCGCCGCTCTGGCAAATGCTGACCTTTCACTTCCTGACACAGCAGTTGTATTTAACACTGCCACGTGCCCCTGGCGACCTCACACACACACACACACAAAGATATACACTGACACACAGCGCCGGCTTTGTGTTGCTTTAAAAACGTACTTCTAAACACAGTGAAAAGGAGCTTTCGAACACGTACTACATGCATACAGAGCTTTACACAGATTACCTGAGTTTTCCAAACTACAAAACCCAGCATAGGTGAAGGCATACAATCATCATACTAGTGGCTATGACAAAAAAAAATGCCATTGCTGTCCAACTATATATGTAATTCTGCACACAGTAGCTTTATACACCAATAATAGAAAAAAAAACACAAGAACTGCCATGTGACATCAACTTTTTCTTTTATTTCAAAATATTCTCCCAACAGGATGAAACTCAAGAGAAGCCCAGAGGGTCCAAAGCCAATAGAGCCGTCTAGAACAGAAGCACCACTCATTATTGCTATGTCACTCTGCTGCGGGACAAGGCGATCAGGAGGGGAAGAAAAGGGGGGAAATTAAGTAAAACACAGAGACACACAAACACATTCACTCCAGCACACATACAAAAAGGAGCTATGTGAAACAGTGGTGGTGATTCTAAAAACTAGGATCTTTTTAAAAAGCTGCAGATGTTCTCCATGGCGACTATGAACCTGGTTTCTTGTAGCTCTGCATTCACAAATCCTCACCTTAACCATCGGGGGGGCGGGGAGGAATAGTCAGAGTGCCAATAATAATAATAATGATCCTTCGTAGCGACTACAAACATAGGCAGAGCTGGTTTAGAGATCATAACAGTCGTGTTTACGGCCCCCTTCAGGCAAGATGGAGAACATCTGCAGCCGCCTGATAAAAACACTTCATTCTGTTCATTTCTTTTTCTGAGAGGCGCGTAGCGATACAGGGTGGAGGAGGGAGGAGAATCGAGCAACTGTGGGTAAGGGAGCTGACAGTAGTGTGAACATAATGGGATGGGGGCTGCTGGTTGTCCGTCTCTACTATCACAAGTCTAAAAAAAATTCAGCATGGTACAAAAATCGTCAGTAAAAAAAGATGCTTTGCTGCCATGGAGTCAGAGGGGGACGAGTCGGACGCGCCCGTGTCTTTACGCCTTCTCCTCAGTCACCTCCTCCGCTGCTTCAGTTACCTGGAGGGGAGAAGAGGGGAAGGAGTTACACAACGATGCAGGCGTTGCCCATCATTCTCCGTCACAGGTAGGTTCCAACGCAGCTCAAAAGGGAAACCAACAACTTTTTTGCTTGGCTTGTTTTTGGAAAGGTGATGAAAGGTGATCTCCTTTTACTTTTTGGGAACTATGCATTGAAATACAGATTAATACCACTCTTATGTCTCATTTTAGCTACATGTGAAGCTAGAGCCAGGAGGTTATGTTTCAAACGTAAAAACCTACCAGCACCTCTAAAGTTCACTAACTGAGAAAAAAAGTTATATCTGTTTTTTTTTAATATGCACAAAAACTAAAGACAGAGCCAGGTTTGAGGCTAGTAGGTCTTTATGCTAAGCTAACCATCTCCTGGCTCTAGCTTCATATCGTACAGCAATGGTTTGTATGATATTTTATGAAAACGTGTTCCTCATTTTTTTGTGCGTTTTCCTACAAATGTCCTGCAACACGTGACGCATGTGTCAATTTCCAAATTTTCTTTTCAAAATAAACTTCCGTCTTCACAGGAGATAACATGGTTAGGTTTAGGCATCAAAATTAGTTAGGTTTAGGAAAAGATCACAGTTTGGGTTAAAATAACTCTGGAAGTGGTGCAACTTAAGTACAGAGGTTACGTGACAAATAAATCACCGTTGACTTCTGGTTTCACACGGGACATGAACACCGGTCTCCTCAGCGAGAGTTTTTTGACTCACCCATCCACGGCAACTTCCCCCCTATGCGGCGTTTGTCACTCTTTACACTTCCTGGTTCATAACTATGTGGATTACATAAAAATTGATTTCGCGGGATATATAAAAATTACAGTGCATTGTTTTTCGAAGGTATAGCTATGAACGGTAGCCTGTGTACAAGAGTAACCAAGAGACCCGAAACTTTTTGTTTTGTAAGTTATGTTAGTGACGTTTGTCATGGGTTTGTCACGTTTTTAGTGACGTTTGTGACATTTTTTTCTGTACTTATGTTACGTTGATTCCGTAAGTATTTTACTTAGTTTAAGTACTTATTTTAAACCCCACTCACTACGTTTTTCCTAAACCCAACTGAGTGGTTTTGTTACCTCAACCTAAATGCGGACCGTGAGACCGGGTTGCAAGGGTAACTGGAACCTTGTTTCTGAAAAGACACGCTGAAGTTGAATTTTTCAAATGTAATTTCTTTAATGCTGTGAGCAGCACAAAAAAAATTACATTTGGTTTCAAATAAAACCCAAACTATGTAACTAAGTTGTGAAAGGGAAAATGTAACCACTCACCATAATTTGATGATTGGTTCGGCTTCAAGATGCTAGTTCAAACGATTATCAGTGAATGTTTCACATGATAATCATGAGCCAATAATATCACATGATTGGCTCATGTGATATTATTGTACCTCCACAGCTAAGTTTTTTTTTTACTTAATTGCTCCGAGAGGCTACTTACTGAAACCCATAACTCCTCTAGTATTTGCAGGAATCATCTCCTCTTTATTTCTTCTGCCTGACCACTGGTGGAGCCGGCAGTCTATGAACACAGTGAGCCAATCACGTCTCACGTCACAGCTGTGTGAGCAGCAAACCCTCCTGCTCATGTGTAAAAAAGTTGTCCTTGGCCCATTTCACTGCACACAGCGACAGAACTGCCAGACACCCTCAATTCTTCTTCACTCTCACTCACTACTTTCATTCTCTCTCTCAGACACGCCACAGCACTCCAAAGCACACTTGTTGTAAATGTTTGCTCAATTAACATACAATAATTTCTGAATATGTAATAAGTTAGTGTCCAAACACACACTCCAAAGATGGATTAGAAACACTCGACCGTACCCTTAACTCTGACTGTCTCACTCTGCCCTCTCACTGACATCAAGGAGGGAGCCGTGCTTCTGATGGAAGACACACTGACAGACGGACGAGACACGTAGATCTGTGTGTATGTGTGTATGTGTGTTAGCATGCATACATGTGTGTTAAGATGTGTATTAGTGATGTTAAACAGTGTGGTTATGCAGTGGAGGAATTTAGGTGATGTAGGTGAAGTGTGTTCATGTTTATACACAAATTGACAAAATAAGGGAATAAAGATCATTATTTTCTTGTCTGTCTCTGACTGAAAGTTTTCTTCTTTCATCAACTTGTTTTTTTTTTTACTTCAATTTTCCCTCCTCATACCTCATTGGTCTTGGTCTCTCCGTTCTGGGCGGGGCCGTCGTCCTTCTTACCCTTAGCGCCGCCTTTCTTTGCCTTCGCCCCCTTATCATCTGCCACCTTCTGCATGGAAGAAATGAGAAAAGTGCATAAAAATCACATGATGGTACATTTGATCATACATGGAAAACATTTCGTATAGTATGTGTGAGTCTCATTGCTTTTTGCTCATTTTCACCAAAAATAACTACACAAAAAGTACAATATAATTATTAGAATATATTACCAATACTTTAAAGGTATAGTGTGTAGGATTTGGCGGCATCTAGTGATGTGGTTGTAGATTGCAACCAACTGAGAACCCCTCCGCTCACACCTCCCTTTCCAAGACTGCGGTAACAAGAGCCGCCGAGTGCAAATATATTATATTCCATTTCTACTAATACATCCCCAAAATCCTGCACATTGTTCCTTCAAAATTCAAAATAAATACCAATGAGTTCCTGGATTTTTTGAGGAAGTGAAATAATGAGCTGCATACTGTAGGTGTAGCTGCAAACTATGTTTGCATGTGAGGAGCTCTGTGTGTATGTTTCAGTGTTTTCCACATCCAGCGGCCTTGGTCACGCACATAGACCCGTAGTGAGGGGCAACCGAGCGCTTCAGACTGTTGCAAATTTATGGGGATATAAATAAATCATTGTGGGCGTAGTTGTGTGTGTGTGTGTGTGTGTGTGTGTGTGTGTGTGCTTTACCTTGACGATGGCCTTCTTGGGCTTGGCCTCAGGCTTGGGTGGAGCAGGTTTCTGCAAATTAAGCAGAAGTCAGTTAAGACTGACCAACTACACAGTGCATAGATTTTGGAGAAATATTATCCATCTATTATCTATATTATTATTATTATTATTATAATATATTATAATAAAGTCCTCTCGACACTTACAGAGCCACTTCTGTCCTGTTTTTAATCCTGTGGCTGTAGTCACAAGAGCTGCTTTGAGAATTTATTAGGACTAACACAGAACACATGGAGGCTGTATTAGCTCCCACTGTACATATTAATAATAAGCTTGTTTCATATTTCCTTAGCAATGGGATCTGACAATATTCCTGTGCTAAGTAGTTTTAAATATCTGCCTCTTCTCAAAGAGAACTGACCTCAGACCACTGCACAATGACTATATCAGATGAGGGTTCAAATTCTGGCCACTCAGTGTGAGAAAGTTGGCTGCAGAGCTTTTCCAGGCCTCTGAGTGTGGACCACGTTACCCTGAAGCCACGAGCTACAGTAACACTGCTGTGACAAAATTAAACCATGTGATTCTCTCTCAGAATATCTCTGTTTTCCTTTAGAAATCACCGACACTCTGCACATGAGACATAAGTTCTTCTCACGCTGGGGGAAGTGGGGCTCAACATTTACAACGACATGTAGGAAATGGCCTACACCTCATTAGAAATGCAAATAGCCTGTAAACAACATAGCAATGCTGTGTGACATTTTAATAAATAAGCTGACCCGCTGAAGGTGTTCAAAGACAAGGAAATATCAGATCAGGAAACATGCAAAAATCATTACAGCTAGCGTGTTTACATAGTCACATTAACAGCTTAAAGGAGCAGTTTGACACTCTCGTCTGCCTGTTATACATGAAGCTACAGACAAGAGATGGTTAGCTTAGCTTAGCATAAAAACTAAACAGGGGAAACAGCTAGTACAGTGACTTTCTGGTCTCCACAGGACGCCGGGCCCAGAAATATTCCCCCGTAAAACGTAGATTTGTTGTTTTTACACTTTGGTTTTTGCACAGATTAAACCTCCAAGTCTTAAAAGTGAAGCCAGTGCGGAAGTACCTTAAACTTGTATTCTTTCTAATAGCCAGCAGGGGGCGACTCCTCTGGTTGCAAAAAGAAGTCTGATTGTATAGAAGTCTATGAGAAAATGAGCCTACTTCTCACTTGATTTATTACCTCAGTAAAGTAGTCAGTGTAGCATCAGTACAGCATGATGTTCATTTAGTCAATTATGGTCCCATTTAAAGTCAAATACACCATAAAGCAGGGTATGATTGGATCTTGTATGTATGTATCTTTATGCTAAACTAAGCTAAGCTAACTGGCTGCTAGCTGCATAATAAGCACATTTCCCACAATGTCAAACTATTCCTTTAAAGCGAACATGCAAATGTACAAACATGCAAAGACTCATTATGGATGGGTTCAACATGCAAAGTACAACACAGATAAAAACACACGGCCTGTATGGCAGAGCGGCATGATCACATAAAAATGATAACCTAATGATAATGTTATTGTAGTTACTATCCATAATCATTAGTTGTACTAGGATTTGGGGAACAATTTGAGCATTTTGAATGCAAATTGAACATTTTCCATGAATACTTTTGATTAATGTTGAGTCGACAAGGAGCAAAATGCTTTCTTGTTACTGATACATATTTACTGTTACTTTTTAATCATGCAGCCCTGCACATCAACAAGCTGTTGCAACAGACCAGACTGAGAATGGACAAAGACAACAGAGAAAAAGACATGCATACAGTACGAAGCCAGACTCTAATCCTCAGGGAGCACGTTTATGGAATTTGTAAATTGCCTTGATCAAATCCATAAACTGGGCGAGGACTTTACTCTGAGCCTTGGTAGTACGACACTGACTATCCCACAACACTGAGGCGGGAGGCAAGGAGAGGAAGGAGAGAGGTGAAGACAGGGAGGGAAGAACGAAACTTACCGCTGACAATCTCTCTGACCTTCTGGTGGGCTACCGGAGCAAGGGATGATCAATGAGAGAGAGAGAGAGAGACAGTGACAGAGAGAGAGAGAGACAGATATCAGTTGTACCTCTGCAGGCTGATCTCGAGTGCTTGGTGACTGCTACAAGTGTCCTAATCATTAACCTGTCATGTGTCTATTCTCTCACTCACACACACACTCGCTCTTAGAACAAATAAAAAAACAGCACACAAACACACGCCTGCACGCCCACACACACAAACACACACCTGCACGCCCACACACAGCAACACACCCGGAACATTTACCTCTTGCTTTGTGACTTTGGAGGCCTCCTTGCCCTCGGGACCCTCTGGAGACTGGAGGAAATGCAACAAGGAATGGAAAGACCGTTAACAGGGTGAGTGTGTGTGTGCTCACACAGCAGCGTATGATCCCTCTAAAGTTAAAAATGTTGTGATTCAAAACTTAGTTTTCTGGTTGTTTTCATCTGTCATCATCAATACTTTTTAACCATTAAATCATAAAAATTAGATGTGGTTCACTTGTTGTTGTTTTTTAGCTGTTGTAGCTTATGCTCTCTGTGGAATAATACAGGGAGCCAGGATGAGACAAATAATGCAAATCATTAAGCACAATAGCTTTGAGACAAAGGTCAAAAGGTTACAAACTGACAAAAAATAAGTGCTGGCGGCTTCTTTTTCTATTGAGAAACGCAGTACTTCTTAAACAGAAATCACATCAATATAATAAATGAATTGATCAATCAATTATCAACAGAAAAATAATCCGACTATTTTGATAATTAATTAATTGTTTGTCATTTAATTAAAAAATAATAATGCCAAAAAAAAAAATGACTGGCTCTACTTACTCTTTTGTGAATATTTACTGGATTTTTTTTATGATAGTAAATTGAAAATTAAAAAAAGCTATTTGAAGACATCAGCTTGGGCTTTGTGAAATTTTCGCTATTTTCTGACATTTCATGGACAAAATGATCATCAATCGGTAGGTTAACCGATAATGAAAATAGTCATACAGGCCTGTGTGTAACACTAGTTTTGTATAACATAGGGCTGGGCGATATGGAGAAAATCAAATATCACAAAATTTTTTTTTATCAAATACCTTGATATCGATATTGCGATGATATTGTAGGGTTGACCATTGGTCTTTTACAAAATATTTACACAATGAGACTTTTGATAAATAATTATCAGAAAAAGTAGATATAATGACTAAGTGGGTAAAGGTAAATAATAGAACAGCTAGAACAGTCTGGCAAGTTCAGATCACTTTACTGGAATGCAGCCTTTAAAACCAGGAAAACACAACACGTCATTTTATGATATCGAAAATCTAAGATGATATCTAGTCTCATATCACGATATCGATATAATATCGATATATTGCCCATCCCTAATACAACACAAAACTTAGTTACAAAGTCCTGTACATAGCCTATAATAAAATTAGGGCTGTCAAAAATACCAAACTAGTGCCGGAAAGTGCCGCACTACTGTACACACATGCACCTCTACACATAAACAATGATATCTGTCTGAGAATAACTAATAATAATTAATGTTGAATATGAATAATGTTGTGGGGTCATTCCTTATTTCATGGGCTATTTTGGGGGTTTATACATTATTACATACTTATATATAAAAAAACGAAGCATTCGAATAGTGATTCGGAGGTCGATTCCCATGGCAACGGTCGAAGCATTCGAGTCAGCCCTAAATAAAAATCATACAAATGAATAAAAAAACCCCCAGCATAATAGCAAAAGAAAACATAGTTTATTTACTGTCTATACTGTCAGGTAGAATATTTTATTTATATATATTTATATTTTAAAATGTATTTTGTTTTTCAGAATTTATTTATTATTTTGTAATTTTCTTAAAATAACAGAAACAAACAGATGTTTCACGTAATTAAACCCTATAAATCAAAGTCTGAAATTGCTTATATAGCCTATTATATAGCCCATGTATTATTTGTACTACCTGATGATGATGATATATGATCTCTGTGGGGATTACCATTTTAATGGAGGCATCTTGCTTTACATGCCAAGAGCTGAGCTCCCCAAAGAATAATGCAGTATAAACATGGATATTGACTAACAACACACACTGCGAGGGCTGTCAGCCTGCATTTATAATGATCATATCATGAACATGGTAGGACCCACTCCTCCAGCTGCAGGCAGGTAAGGACAGCAGTACAGGAGAGCCCACCCCCCACCATGAAGAAAAAAAAAAAAAAAAAATGTTGTGTTAAGCCTGCAGGTTGGTTAATCGCATCATTTGCATGTGGGCGACCTCCGCCCCTGGAGGCCCCCCATTCATTCTCTGTCCTCAAAAAAGGCGAATCTGCGCAGACAATGGCAGTTTTTTAGATGGCAGAAAAGCCAATTTCCATGTATGCACTTGATACAATGCGCTGGAGCTCGTCGAGCAACGCTTGTTTGGATAGTGTCACGGGCTCTTTTTAAAAAACGCAGCGCCAATTGTCCCTGATCCCCTCTTTCTTTATTCCCTTTCTCTCCATCTGGATATGAGGTTTGTTCAATCCCCCCACCACCACCATTCATCACCACCGGTCCGGACATCCAAAATGACACAGGGAGTTTTTTTTTTTCTACCGTTAGATTACAGATTATCCACAATCTCACATATCCGTGAAATGCGCCTAGAAGAGCGCACGTCTCCTATACGGGGGTTTTACGCATCCATCCATCCATCCATCCGGTCTGACATTCAGCACAGTGCGCGCAGTGGACAGGGAAGTGGCAAATAAAAAAACGACCACAAGCAAGAACGGCCATTGAGATGAACGCAGGGACAATTTAGAGCTTAAAAGACAACAATCCTCATAATAAAACACCTCCTTCACGCGCAAGAGACGCGTTAAACAACACCTGGAAAAATGCGCTCCCTTCAAACTTTGGCATCACCTCACCTGCCTCCTCCTCGACGTCGCCACAGAAAATCGCGCACTGCAATTTTTCCTCAAATGCAAGAGCAGGGGGGGAAAAGCAGAACTACAGTGAAGTAGTGGCACAGAACGACACTCACCTTTCTCTTCGGCATTTTTACGCGTTTGTTATTCTCCACCAAGCACAGACAGATTAAGGTCAAACTCGAAGGTCCAAGTAGAGGCGATTTTGAACTACCTTCGAAATACGGGATCAATATCTAAGCACCTTCGATAATATGTTGATAATATGCACTCCCACAAAACTCTATACCTCCCACAGCCATTGGGCAGAGGAGTCCAAATCCTCTCCGGTGCTGACTCCTGATTGGCTCGTTCGGTCTCTATGTAAATAAGAGCCTGGCGCTGATTGGTCGAGGTTTATTATAGGGCTTCTGTGATTGGACGCGCGTTCTTTGTGCGCAGATCCCACTAGACGGTAAACGGAGGCAGGCCAATGAAAGCGGGGGCCGACTCTCGGTGGATCTGGGTAATGTAGGATGAGAGAGAGAGACAAGAGGGAGAATGTTGTAAATAAAAAACACAAAGGACCTGAAAAATGGACATAATGACACAATGTCGGAGCTCCAGAAAATCTGGCCGGCATTGTGTCTTGTAGGGTTTCCACTGCTGTAAAGAACTAGAGCAATCATTCACCAACAAATAGTCCACAGCTGCAGAGGCACCAGCACCCTGTATAGGAACATGATACTAGTAATACAATACAGTGGAAAAAGGTCACTATAAATTCATTAGTGCAGACAAATTAGACTACTGTTATTTCATGATAAGGACCTTATTTTTCATGGGGATGTAAAATATCAGACAGGTGTACGTATAAAGGTTAAATTGTGCCCAAGTGCATTTCATATGCAGCTCTACTAGAACGAGGATTACCCAGCAATCAGGAAAACACAACACATGTCATTTTATGATATCGAAAATCTAAGATGATATCTAGTCTCATATCACGATATCCATATAATATCGATATATTGCCCAGCCCTAATACAACACAAAACTTAGTGACAAAGTCCTATACATAGCCTGTAATAAAATTAGGGCTGTCCCAAATATTGTTTTATGGGCTTCAAAGCTTCGGTGAGAAATATTCAAAGCTATGTGAAGTTTCGGGACAGTGCTGCTGTTGCACTACTGTACACACATGCACCTCTACACATAAACAGCGATATCTGTCTGAGAATAACTAATAATAATTAATGTTGAATATGAATAATGTTGTGGGGTCATTCCTTATTTCATGGGCTATTTTGGGGATTTATACATTATTACATACTTATATATAAAAAAAAACAAAAAAACGAAGCATTCGAATAGTGATTTGGAGGTTGATTCCCATGGCAATGGTCGAAGCATTCGAGTCAGCCCTAAATAAAATCATATAAATAAACAAAAAAAAACAGCATATTAACATACATATATATACACATACATATATAGATACACATACATATACATATATATGTATATATATACATATATACACATACACATATACATATATATACACATATACATATATATACATATACATATATATACATATACATATA
>CAKAOI010053135.1:0-37167 GCA_916701655.1 Sebastiscus albofasciatus | reverse complement strand
GCTATGTGCTTGCCGTACTGAAAACTTTCAGTATCCGGCCAGCCAAGCAGCAATGATTTTTCACAGCTCTTTGAAAATACGTCCAAAAGACTCTTTTTCGGCATGACACAGAATATTTAAACCGAATAAATTACAGACTTCCAGCAGTGTGTTTCATGAACTGTCATGATCAAAAATATACAGACAATTGGTTGGCTAAAAATTTTGAAAAATGTGTCTCTTAAGTCTGTTACACACTAGCCTCATGCTATTACCTTCTGTCATTTCCTCAGTGAAACTGTTTGATATGCCAAACCAAATCTGCAGGGAAAATGATCCAATTTGAAATAATTCATGAGGAGAATAAAGACCATTTGGGAATACTGGAATGTGTCCATGAATTGTACATGGGAGAGGTGGGGGGATGCATAAAGCTCAATGGTACTTACGCTCGGAGGACCTGTCCAATCTCATATTTGTCCGTGACATCAGACATGCTATCGTAACTCCGCCCATCTCGCAGGGCAAGGCACCCAAATGGCATGACGGCATTCACCTAAGAAATGAAGAAAAATACATTTCAAACGTTGCACTACAAAGGGAGGAAGTGAAGCATGAATTATTTTGATGACACCTTTAGGTAACAGACAGATAAAGGGATTGCGGAGCAGCATGGAGAAGCATGTTAAAGAGGAAAAGAGGTACTGATGAAACATTATGAAAGCCTCCAGTGGTGGAAGTCAGACACACCAAGGGAGTGCCGCTACTATTAGCCTTGAAAATAATACAGTACATTGGAGAAGCGCAGATGCAGCCAAGTCCATTTCTGAACGAATCTGGATGCTAACGCTTCTGGCAGCCTGGTTGCGTGCCAGCCTTGTCAACAGATACTAAGCTACCCACTAAGCTTCTCTCTACTCTGCTAAAGTCTGCAGATTCTGTGCAACGTCTGTCAAGTTCAAGTTAAACTTTACTCATAAAGGGCAGTGTCCCTGCGTCCCTAAAGCAGCTGGCTTCCTCAGCAATCGCTAGTGCCCCGAGTAACGTTGAGAGTTTAAATGACAGGAAAATTAGATTTCTGTTTGTGGTCTCCCTGTGTGTGTATGTGTGTAAGTTTGGATTTGCCTTTTGATCAAGCTCAGTAGTTCATGACCTTTTAAACTGGCTGTGAATGACTTTTAAAGGCGCTATTGATAACATTTATAACATCCCGCCACTAGATGTCACACTCTCCCGCCCCCATTCCAGTGCATTCACTTCACAACAAGTGGTTGCCAGACACTTACTGCCAATCTCAACCAGTTTTTGGCTGGACCGCAGAGGGCCAGCCCTACAAACGCAAAAGTCTGCCACTGAGTGACTGACTAACTGGAAGGAACTGAGTGACTGACTAACTGGAAGGAACAGTCCTTTATGCAAATGAGCCCGTCCAGCGCGACGCCTCCGGCTCATGAAACTTGGACCAAGCTGTCAAACTAGGCAATCTAGTTTTAAAATGAAACGAGATTCAACAGTGGTACAGTCTGTTTTCAGAAGTATATTTTGGTGGATTGTTTAGACAGAGTAACAGAAATGTTACGTTGTTTCCTGTTTGAGACAGCGAGTAGAAACTAGGGACCAATCCAGTGCATTCAATGATTGGGTACGTCACCGCTTGAACGGCCAGTTGAGTGGAGCAGTGCGTCCCCTAGTGTCCTCGCCGGACCTAGTGGACATGTACCGCTGCATTTAACATTATAGACTTGACCACTGACTATTTGTGTAACAATTTAGCCACAAATTCACAGACTGACCGTACACGGTCCAGACATATACTCGCTTTTGACCAAGTCCTGGATTCTACACTAACTGGCAACCTGACGACAAAGAGATACCACATGATACCAACGTTGCTATATTATTGGCTCACAAGCCTTCTTAGAAGTGGAAACCAAAACTCAGATATCTTCCACAGAGGTAAACAAAACATTCATTTTGGACCTGTCAATTTTTTTTAAAGTGATTAATCACAATAATTTTTTTAGGAAAAAGCCATACATTTATTTGGCACCATTCTACAAGCTCTGTGGATGTATTTTATTTTTTTTTATTTAAATGTTCATCTACATAAAATGTTTAATTCCTCCCTTCACCTCATCTTTAACTCTCACTGTTAGCATTGCACCAGAAAAATGCACTTCCCAAGGGAAAAAACAACATCTATTCCAATGATTACGTACAGTACATATATACTGTATATATATATACGTAGTTCACCATCCCATTCTTCTTTTCATGTCCGCCCTAAAATAGCTTATGACCCCACAGGAGGTCCCAAACGCCCAGGTAGAAAATCAAGGATCTAGAAAGTGAATCAGCAATCGATATACCATCTCACCACAGTCCTCAGGCAATCCTCACCCACATCCTTTAACACTCCATCTACTGTAGGACACAGATTCCCTGGAAGCTTCCGCCATCCATCCTTCTCCTCTCCTAAATACCTGACAAAACCCATCCCTGTTGGATAATTAATTTCTCTCGACTTTCCCTTAGCGGAGATTCCCACCTCCAGTTTATCTGCTATCTCTGTCAGGGGGTTTGGGACCACATCAAGAAAAATCCATGCAATTGACTAAGTCAGGAAATATGTGATAGGAGGGAACAGGATTGTGTGTAAGTGAGGGAGAGAGACGGAGAAAGAAAGAAACTGGGAAAAATAGAGAATATGATGAACAGAGAGAGACAATAGAAATCCTCAGAGGTAATGACATTTTTGCGGTTGCTAATTTAGGATTAAGGAATGAATAGCAGTGATGTAAAATCCTCACTCTCTCTTTCTAACTGCGTGTGTGTAGCATCACCATTGTAGATGATACGGACAGAGGTGCTTCTGATCTATGATGGCGGAGGCGGGGCCGGAGAGTACTGTGTAATCCCAGTGCTGGCCCTAATCTCTAATCTGTACCCCTAATCCAGAGCGCTGCGATACACTCGTTTGTGTGTATGTACGTGCGTGCATGTGAGTCTGTGCAAAGTGCAAAGGTTGATGCGGATATGTCACGTGCAGATATGAGTTTGAGCAGAAGGGTGTGTGTGTGTCCATATGTGCGTCCTTGTGTGAGCGTAATGCCCCAGTGAGACCGAGGGGAGTTTAGCGGTGGATTGAAAAAGGCCTAGTTTTATGCCAGAAGATTATGTAAGCGCAACAACATTCCAATGACAAGGTCCAGGACGGTGAAGGTGATGCTGGCTTGATGTGAATGGAGCGCCTCCATCCCTGTGGGAACAGAGCGTCCCTGCTGAAATATAGTAACAACTGCCAAGCAACAAATGTCAGCAGATAGGCTTGCCAATAACTTTTGAGCCCTGTGGTTCTACACAGTTTTTAGTCTTTTGCCTGCTTTAAAACGCCGTCCCTGCTGGCCAACATACTCTCTCTAACTTTAGAGATACTCTCCCTGATTTTGTTTTTGAGCACCCCCAAATTCCCAAATCTCCACTGTTGATGTTTCAAAGCTCAGCACAGACCACAGCTGATGTTCAAAATATGAGCAGTGACCTTGGAACACTGTTGGGGATTTGCTGGAGCTACTGGGCACACAGGGATCAGCTTTTTTGCCATTTTTTCCCCCTGTTTCTCCACAGTCAAGTTTAACTTTGGTTGAAACTTAAAGGTGCAGTGTGTCATGACACACCAAGCCGACGGTCGGCCGTTTTTGCAATTTGGGGCAGTCGTGAGCGTCTGTCGGCATGGTTTTTGCGGTGTGTCCCGCACGGTCGGCTCTAATCTGCTCGTGTCTGAGGTTTTTTGACCGAATCAGCATATTGAATCGGCGGCGGAGCCCATTGGTGAGAGAAATCACTCTGATTGGCTGTTCAGTTTAAACAAATCAGTGAACGAGAAGAGAAACAGCAGGGAAGAAAGCAAGTTAACAAAAAAGTCAAGAGGAAAAACACAGAAGGCTCTTCTTATTTTTCATCTTCGTCTCATCTGATCATTCCAATACACGGATATTTTCACAACGACATCATGGCCATCTGGAATGAAGTTAAGTGGTGAGAGGGAGTGGTGTGAAAATGGTCGGCAAACACCGCTTTGTTTCATGTAGTGTTTGAAACTGCAGTTGGACGGAGTCCAGGAAAAATTTCCCCACGGGGACAATAAAAGTATATCTTATCTTATCTTATCTTATCTTATCTTATGTATGTATCACAACGGCTCATATATCCACTGTTTCCCTTTTTGAATGACGAACACAAACTACCGCTACCTGCTGATGTGGAAAGTTATTTCCTCTCACGCAGGTGCAGAACGTACGTGCTAACTGGTCGTTGGCTGTAGTCTTTGAGGTGTGTTCGAGTGCAGCCTTTTGGCCAAGACAAAGGTGATGTGATGTGAGGCAAGGCAACGGTCGGCCTTCGTCGCCGCTAGTTCTTTGATGTCGGTTTGGTGTCTGGGCCTTAAGATCCAGTCCCATGCTCCGAACATTTCACCTCTACTACTGGGTCTATACAATCTAAATTTACAGTCATCAGTTATAAAAAATTGTGCTCTTTGTGCTGGCTGAATGCGAGTTGCTACAGCTAACCTCTAACTGAAGATCCGTCTCGTCTACACATGTCCTTCTCCCGTGGTATTACAAGACACAATGGGCCAGGGCTAGCTGGTAAGCATGCTTATATCAGTAGATATCTCTGCAACACAATACATAGACGTATTTGACATAACTTCAACAGTTTAACCTCTCTCTTCATATTCTCTTGATAATGAAACTAAAACTTGAAACTAAAATTCGGGGCCATATCTTACACATTGCACCTTTAAAATGATGCTCTTCCCTTTTAAATATTAATTAAAAAAAGGCTAGCTCTTCATAAAGTGTTTGTATTCTAGGTGTAAAGGTATTTATGGTCTGTCCTCTCCTTTAGAGAGGCTATGTGTTTGTCCTTCTTCTCTTGTGTCACTGCCGGTGATTGTTTCTCGCCCTAAAAACTCAGAAGCCTTTAAAACACCGTACCTGCAGAATACTGAGTCAGTACGAAACCTTGAAGTTAACAGAGAGTAGGAGGCGATATGGGAGGATATGAGAAGAAAGGAGATGAGAAGGGAAGAGAGGGAAAGACGGGCGATGAGGAGGAAAGAGGTGAGAAACGATGGGAACAGAAAGGCAAGGAGAAGGGTACACTGTGAAAAAGACAGAGAAAAGAGAACAAAGTGTAAAACACAGAAGTGCAGAGGCAGATTGAGAGTACCTCTCAACCTCACAGCTTCACAACTATGTGCGTGTGAATGTTTGCACAGGTGAATGTGTCTGTGTGCGTGTGTGGGTGCATGTGGGCATGTGCCAACAGGCTATGTGGGATAATGTGTTGTGTGACTCATTTTTAAGGGCTGTCCCCAAAGTCAGAAAGCATGCTGACAGTCAGGGCAACCTCTCTGCAAAACAAATTCAGAGCACGCATTCTGAATATCTGCTATGTGGGTGAAGGTAGCAAAATATCAGAGTTAAAAATGAAAGCATTGAAGTACAATGCAACATTTCAGCCACACTCGGTGACACCTCCACTGATCTCTCAGCAGCAGGTGCTGCTTTGAATCGCTAAAACTGGGTGCTGCTTTCTGGATGCTTTGACATTTCAGTGGCAGTAATTATTAATGTTTTCAAAAACTATTCAATAATTTCTGCAGTCATACATCTCATGCCACCCTATTTTTCACCTGTTTAAAGCTACAATCCAAAACTATGCACATGTTCGTGCCACGCAAAGATGATGAGACATCCAGTTGTTTCATTCATCCTCATTGTTTGTATGTAGTGAAACTGCCACTAGTCGATCAGGTATTGTGACTCTGATTATATTAATTTGTGAAATTATGTATTTTTAGTGCTTTGTCAAATTTATCGTTTCAGGATAAACCCCTTGAGATGTATCATCTCATTTTCAAGGCGGCTCATTTGGGGTTTTCACCATACTTTCTTGCATTTTGGAAACTTCGGTATTTTTCCACCTGGACCTTATTTTCTCATGTTTTTGTGTCTAACTGTCTAATAAAGACAACAATTTCTAAATTTGTCCAGTATTGTAGACTGTATACAGCAGCTGCTCATGGCAGATGCTCCCAGGCTGCAATGTAATCCTATTGGGGCAAGCTGGCACCATCATTTACGTCCACTAAAAGTACTTGTTTCTCCCACGACAGGCTCTGGTTGTTATTATAAGTGTCTGACATTATGGAAAGAGTCTTGCTCAAGGAGAAATCTTGCTCTGGAATCTCGCAAGGAAACGTGAGTGCCAGCCACGATATTGTGAATCCTGTTATAGCGAAGGCATGACCAGCCCTACTCTGCCTCTGATTGGTATACCATGATATTCTTTCCCTAACCCAAACCAATCTCACTCCTCATACCTAAACCTAACCAATCCAAACAATGAAGGCAGCGAGCACTAGCCAATTGGAGGCAGAGTCGGGTGGGTCATGCCGTTACCATAACAGTATTCGTAATTTAGCGTGCTGGCCGGCTGGGCAGAGTTTTTTGTGTTAGAGTACAGAAAGCGTAGCTTAGTGTTATCTTTTCAATGTCATTGCTGAATCTCTATGTGGATGAGGTCTTTGAATTCAATGGCTGCCTGTGTTTATTAGAGTAAGAGCATACAGATATTCAGATTTCACAATGAGACTTGAACACAATAATAGACAAACCAGATCAAGTAATAGGTAAGAAAAACATTTCATTTCTCTTAAGGATCCTTTCCATAATGTTGTCAGACCCTTATAATAACAATCTGAGTCTTTCATGGCGAAAACAAGCACATTTAACACATTGAACATAATGTTGCATTGACTCTGCTCGCTTGCCCTCGCAGCTGCCGGTTACAGCTTTCTCCCTCAATACTGGACTGATTTCAGAAATGTTTGTCCCTTATACACAAAAACATGGAAAAAAAGGAGTGTGCAGTTACCTATTTTGTCATCACAGGAATTAATTACACTTGTCTCTTTATCGTGGCTCTCATCTGATCATGCTGAGACACATTAAGTAACATGTCCGGATGCTCCAAAATCAAATTCTGCTCATATTGCTATTGAGTGTCAAAAATGGTCACGACAACTGGTCACTCTGACATGATGAAACACAACTGAAATGACAAATATCTAATGGATTTATACACTTTTTTTTAACTCATATAATTGGAATAAAAATATGTGTGAATGCTTTTGAATTAAGGACGTATAGGAATGCTGTTATGCAACATAAAAATAAAGAAGTATTGAGGGTTGCATGGTTTGTTGTACATCTTCCTCGTACCTTTGAAATGCACGCCCATTAGCACACACACACTCAGGTGTGAAGGCACACCGAGACATCACACTTTATCTTCAGCACCTTAAATCGAATTGCTTGTGCAGCTCTGTGCGTGCGAGTGAGTGTGTCTGTGCGCTTGTTCACAAGTGTTGTGTTTAGGCTGCAGCGAGGCTCAAAAATGAAATAAATGGAATAGAATCTCTTTTCATCAGCTCAGAGGGGAAGTGTTTCAGAGGTGCTCAGCGTCAAGGTTATTCTCAGAAAATCTGCTATTTACTGGCACTCATCTCTTTAGCCATCCTATCCTATTAAGCCCGTGCTCAGTGCAACTACATGCAGGAAAAAAAAAGGAAAGAGAAAAGAAAAAGCAGTCTATTACAGTGTGTGACAAGCTGCCGTGACTAGTTTGAGCTTTTTGGTGCGCCTCCATTACAGAAAGAGGAGAATAATTGGAAATGTATGTTATGTAAATATTTCACCGACTGCTGTGCGCAGCTTCTTTTGGAGAGTGTTTCTTTGTTGTCACTCAAGTGGGTTAGGTGTGTCGGCGTGGCCTTGTCACTGTCTTACAGATGCAGCACAGCGATGCTTGCAAATCAACAACGTTGTCATTATCAGCATCGCCACGATACAAATCCCGATGTCTGCACAACGCGATTAAGCAATGCAGCGTCGGCTTTGAGGAGAGGTGACACTGGATGATAAACAACTGGATGTGTGTGAGTGTGTGTTCATCAAATATATATAACAAGCATGTCAATGTTTGTTGCCTCAAGGAGAAGAGTCGGAGCAGCGTGAGGGGCTGTGGCTGACCTCAGGTTACTTCTGGCTGTGTGAACAAGACATGACAGGCCTCCTGACCACCTGAGGTACACACATATACAAGCACACTTACACACAACTGTGCAACCTCCACATAAGCACACACATAATACAGCTATGCCTGTCCTTACGTGACAGAGAAGAAACACTCGATATATCCATCCCTCATTAGTGTTTGACATGTCACTCTGCCTATCACAGGTGTGTGATTCTACAAGGATGACGTGTTTATCCTTTCAACCAGCCAGCGAGATCAGTTCACTTAAAAGCCTCTTTGTCTTTTCCCTGCCTCTCTTGCTTTCTCACGTTCTTTTTTTTTTTTTTTAATGTTCCCGCTCCTGCACCTTTCACTGCCTCTTTCATCTCATCGTTTTGCCCTCACCCATCCCTGTTTTAAAAGAGCTCCAGTCCGAGAGGTTTAATCGTGGCAATTCCTCACGAGGTGGTGTTGGTGGGGGGGAGTCGGAGAACAACATAAAGGGTTATGACTAATGTTTTTCAAGCCCTGATGTTCTAACTGTTGCACTAATGCGAATAACGGAGAGGAAGATTGTGGATATGTTTGTCATTCCTGCTCTTTACAACCACTAATCCCGGTATGTGTGAGCAACTATATGAAATAAATACATTTAAACCTGCAGTAGGCAGAATGTTTTTGGCATCATTGGGCAAAAAATCCACAATAACCTTTCAGCATATTGTAATTCAAGTGTACTGATAGATAACTAGATCTCTGCACCTCATCGTGGCTCTGTTTTCAGGCTTTAAAAAATCTAGCCCCTGACGGGAGACTTCGGCCAATCACAGGTCATTTCAGAGAGCGAGAGCGTTCCTATTGGCTGTGCTCCGGCTGGTGGGTGGTGCTTGGTATTTCCTCAACTGATCTCATCATGGCTGCCGGGTCACAAACATTCTCATTTTACAGCTAAACAGTACACTACAAGATGTTTCTGAAAACATTTGAGGGGAGAAATAGGCATTACAGTAACAAATATTGATTCATATTTGATCAGCGCTGACTAGTTTGACCGTTTGATCAGAGTTTGCACAGCTGCTCATAGACCGCAGGCTCCAGCTCGGATCTGATTGGTTGTTTTCCTGCGATCTGTGAAATCTTTCAGATGCTATTAGGAGCACTGGAGGACACAGAAGCTCATGATTTTTTTTCCCGATTACCTGTCTCATACACTTCTGTCAGGATATAGTGACCGTTTTATAAAAAACCTTTTTTAATCATATTTGCTCCATTTCTACCCACTGCTGCTTTAAGAGACACTCACACACGCTTACAGTTTAACGGAAGGACAAAAAGCCCTCATAGGGGTAATTAAGCCCACCGTTACAATCAGGTTTTAATAAAAGTTGCAATAATGATTACCACATATTCCTGCACTTTCATAATCATTGCCTGTGTGTGTCTTCATGTGTGTATAACAAGACATGACAGTTGCTGCCTGTTCCGTATTGATCAATCAAGACGACCACCCATGGTTGACTTAACAGAGAAAAAAAACATGTCCAAAATTGACTGTTTTACCCGGCATCTGTTGTGCTTTGGGTTTGAAAATTCCTCAGAGGAAATTTCATTAGATTCACAACCTTATGTAAGAATTGCACCGGGTGTAATTAGGAAATAATAACACAATGAATATTCTAGACGCAGCTGGAAGCTCTTTCATTTTGTCATTAATATCATTTTGGCCTTTCCGGGTAAAAATATAATGGCATTAAACAGAGATCAGTTGACTCGTTTCCTGCTGAGCTCATTGCCTGATTTGACATGAAGTGTGTTGGATATTGAGCGGAGCACGCAGCAGCAGCCCGAGGTTGGTCCCAGGTCTTATCAGGACGCTGTGACGTTAAAAAGTGGGACAAATTAAAGAGTTGCGAGGACGAGTATACACAGCAGCGAGAAGAACTGAGAGAGATGAAGAGGAGACGCAGATGAAGGGCCAATTATCGGAATTACTGCAGCTTGTTAGAATCAAGTGTACTACGGGACACCAGAGTGAGGAACAGGATGAATGGATTACCGCTCTAAACACACACACACTCAAAACGTATTAAGAGTTACACGTGTGGATACCACGTAATGGCGACTATATGTGTGTGTTTGTGTGTTGAATCGATACCCATTACATTTGCTCCTTGCACTGAGTTCCCAGTATGGGGTCTTCTCCAAGCTTGTTATAAACACTAATTCCCTTATTGCTCACAGAGCGGCTCTCATCTAAGGCCTGGGCGTGTGTGTGTGTGTGTGTGTGTTTGTGTGTGTGTGTGTGACTGCAAGGCATACACAAGGACCGAAACAGGCTTAATAAGGAAACGCTCTAATGAAAATTCATCACATCTGCCCAGAAAAAGAGAGAAAGAGAGAGAGAGAGTGAGAGAGAAACCCTTTTCCAAACACAGACACATATAAAATCGACCAAATTCATGTAGCGCCACACACACACACACACAGACTCAGACACACTCCTCACACACATGAACACACACACACAGCACATGAATATACAGCACTGCCTTATTATTCTGAATTATAGGACTCATGTTGCACCAGTCTGTCAGAAATAGTTCCTTCCTCACCTCTCTCTTCCCCCCGTGTGTCCTCTGTTTCCTGTCCCCTCATTAGGAGAGTGGATCTGTGCAGGTCTTGCACAGTAAGTGCGTCCTCAGGGAGAAGGGTTACAGAGTACCTTTTTTTTTTTTTGTTTTCGACAAAAATGTGTGTGTATGTGTGTCTGTAGCTTACGTAGAATGATGCAATATCTGGCTGACAGACTTTGCTTCTGACACCAGAATAGCCTGAGGCAAGACCAGCAGGCACACACATACACACTGCTGCATGTATATACAGACTGACTGACGGATAGTGTGTGCTTTTTGTGAGTGTGTGTGTGTGTAACCTTTTACGCGGATATACACTCATACGTACAAAATCTCACAAAAAAGAGGCAGGAA
Source organism: Sebastiscus albofasciatus (assembly GCA_916701655.1). Lineage (NCBI taxonomy): Eukaryota > Metazoa > Chordata > Actinopteri > Perciformes > Sebastidae > Sebastiscus > Sebastiscus albofasciatus. Next base: position 26,113 of record CAKAOI010053135.1, on the reverse strand, counting down.
CAAGCACTTCCTCTCCAAGTTGGACGTAAACTCAAAATAGAAAATTAGAGCTTCACCTGACAGCGAGCGGCAGAACGAGTGAGTGAGTGAGTGAGTGAAGGGGAGGTGAGTAAGAGGGATCATAAAGCGAGGAGCAACGAGAGACAGTCATAAATATATTACATCAATCTCTTGCATAAAGCATAGGCTAGATGTGCATTTACACGTTTAGAGCACTTCTCTCTCCTGAGAGACAAACTGTGAAAATATTTATGAACCAAAGCATGAACCTGCTCTCTCCTTACGATCACTCTACCATGTGCTGTTTCTATGATGTACAGCATAACCCCCCTCACACCCTTCCATTTACGTATCCTTGAATGGTTTGTGTTCAACACGAGTATCAGAGTTAACATGGGAGAATTGGGAGCTGGAGGTTGCTACCTGTTTAAAGGCCCAATCTGGAAACATATTACCATTACCATGTTCACCATCTTGGCTTAGAATATTGTTAGCATGCTAGAATTAGCTTATTAGGACCAAACAGTGTTCTACCTCCGGGTCTGAAAAGTGAAGCCAGTGCAGAGGTGCCTTAAACTTGCATTCTTTCTAATAGCCAGCAGGGGGCGACTCCTCTGGTTGCAAAAAGAAGTCATTGTATAGAAGTCTATGAGAAAATGAGCCTACGTCTCACTTGATTTATTACCTCAGTAAACATTGTAAACATGAGTTTATGGTCTCAATCTCTAGTTTCAAGTCTTCTTCAATACAGCATGATGTTCATTAATTATGGTCCCACTTAGAGTCAAATAGATGCTTGGGATGCTTTAGGGCATGGCTACCTTGTGATTGATAGGTCGCTACCACAGCGTTATCCGGTCTGGGAGTTGTCTGTGTTTTTGTCTCAGATCTTTAACACTTTCACAGTGTGTTTTCTGTTCATGAAGGTTAGCTAGAACATTGTGGTTGCCTAAAAATGTCTCATCGAATGTTTGGTTGTAATGAGCTCCACCCTCTTGTGTGACTTCTGGTTGCGAGAAACCAAGAAACCACTATGTCCACTTCTTATATGCAAAAGAAAAGCGCAGCTGAGGCTGATGGAAATATCATTAGTTTTGCATGTATTAGTCATAAACCAAAGTATTTGACATATAAAAAAGTAATTTAGCCTGCTGGCCACGACAGTCCACTCAGGTTGACTCCTCTTTCCAGCCACACCCTGAGGAAGACCCAGTGTGAGTTGAAACCGGTCCATGTTCTCCTTTTGTATATTTTAACTTTGAGATGTCCCTAAACTAATAAAGGTGTCATGTGTTGGAGAGCAGAACAGGCAGAGAGGACCCAAACACAGACAACAGCAGGCTGACTGGTGCAGTAAAATATGTAATAAATAAAAGGCTTATAAACTGAGAATCCAAAATGCAGGCAGGTAGCAGCACACAGGTAACGGTCAAACAAAACTCCATGCATGACAAAAGATGAACCGACAAAAGACCACAGGAACTGAGGTGGTATGAATAGTGACTAACTGGGGAAGTGAGAACAGGTGAGCAGGAAGTGAGGTGAGTGCAGAACTAATGAGGGGCAGGTAAAACTGATCAGGGCGGGGCAGACAATCAAAAAGGCGGGAAAACACACAAAGACAGGAAGTAAAACCGAACATGGCACATGAGGAGTGAACTAAATAAAACAGGAACTAGACTAAACAAAAACCCAAGACCATGACAGAAAGCATTTTAACTATGGCTCGGTCGAGGCTTATTGAAAGAGGCTGGGACACAGTCTTAAGCTATGGGTACCGTATGACACATGCGCAGTGTAACTGGAGCTGCGATTGTGCATTGCTATTGGCTCAAGTTCGGTGAGTGCAGACCAGATTTGCATGTGTTGTACCCCGATAATATGACGTGATGATGACGCAGGGCATCTCCTCTTTTCACCCTCCTTGGGCTGAATAGCAATATGCATCTGATTGACTCACAACTGAAAAAACATTATATACTGTACACTAATATGGTGTGAATGGGAGTAATGTAACACCTGTGCAGTGTAATCCCATCCGACTCCATTGCCCTGCAACAAATCCCACATTTGTGAAGCCTCTAATATTCAGAGGCAGTGTCAGAGAGGTGTTGATTTACTTTACACCAACTTCCTCCTTATTAATGTTCCCTACTGACTCCTCAATCTATCGGTATAGCTGAAACCTTTGGTCATGCAGACAAATTATGTACGCCATTCCTGGAACCCTCAGCCTCTTTGGTTGAAGTACTTTTAAAGTTTTTGCAAGTTTTGTTGCTGTTTCTTTTACAGTATGGGAAATATGTTGTTTGTTTAAACTTTTTTGCTGTCTGTTGTTTGTTCTTTTATGTGGAACTTTCTTATGCTGCCGTCTTGGACTCCCTCAAAAAAGACAAAAAAAAAAATATATAACTAAAGTTGTGTTATACAAGGTTTACCTAACATTTAGTTCTCAAATTGAACATTAATGGAGAAAGAGTATCCAATAAAATAGTATGGCTATCATATTTTATTTTAGGTGTTATTGCGTCCACATCCCGTATATGAACCACACTAATCATTGTTGAGCACATGTCCCTTCAGAGAGTTATGTGCTACTGCGTGGAGCAAGGTCTTACATTGTACAACAGTGAGTTTAATCAAATTAACAATCGATGCAGCCCATTCCTGGTAAGCTTGTGTCATCCCAAGTGTGTCGACTTTCTGTGTATTGGTGGATGCTTCCCTGATCTCACCGCGCATGTCAGCCACTGACTGAAGCAGCGCTGCACCTGTTCTGTCTCCTGCAGACGCCAGCTTTTTGTTTGAGTTATTTTTTTCCTTGGTAGTTTGTCTTTGTGACTATGTTCACAATAATGTGGATTAAACTGAAAACACAAACTTTTTTCTTGATTTTGGCCGTCTATTCCTACTAAGCTGGCATTTTCTATCTCTGGAAATTAGATTTCTGAAAATACTCTCCCATGTGGGATTTGTTTGCCTTGCTCTATAATGAGGATGGGGAAAAAGCTTTTTAGAAAATGCTGACGTGTACTTGTCAGCTTGACAACCTTGCATTAACATAGCACAGCATGTCTGCTTACAAGTGCTGTTAAGGAGCCACCTTGCTGTTGTCTCCAGTTATCTCTCATTTAGTCCGGCAGTACATCCGTTTCTGTTTCTTCTGTAAGACAAATGTAGTAATGAAACAACAGAAATCGATCAAGAATCTGGGAGCAGCAACCCAGGAATTACCATTATCCCTGGACAACATGTAGTATATGTTTGACCATCAACCACAAATCAATGTTTTCCATTTGAGCAGTCACTTTGAGAACAGAAAGAAACAGAATGGAGCTTCACTCCGCTGAGACTAAGTGGAGCATTAGGATACAATCATTTGTCTTGTTTGCCACTGTTGGATTTACGGTAAAATATTGTGTGACACATGCTTTAAAGGTGCTAAATGTGAGATTGGGAGCATTTCTATTGCCTCTACACGGCTCTCAACATGGCGACAGCTGAGGTAGCGGCTCATAGCTAACAGTGAAAACTAATGGCAACACTGCTGACAGAGCTGACAGAGTCAACCTGAGGGGGAACCGGACTGTGGGCGCTACGCTTTCTCGACGATGCCGTTGGTCGGGACGGCGTTATCAGCTGTAACTGCTGTATAAGCGCAGCGAAGAGCAGCAGCCGCATGAATATGCACTAATAGCATGTGCAGCCGGTCCGGCTACGTCAACAAAGCAAGGAGAAGCTCGGATTACAACACACACAGAGGGAGAGCGACTTAATTCTCTACTCAGGTAGACATTACAAGACATTAATGCTCTGGATATCGTATGGAGCACCTTTAAATATTTAGTTTGTTATTGTTCTATTCAGTTTGAAGTTATAGCACATTTTAAAACAGAAGACAATCCCAACTCTGCAGCTACAGATATTTTCTGCAATGTGAATTACTTATTCTCATAACACTGCAATGCTTCCTCTTCACCCAGATGTACCTCTATAGTGCCTTTAAGCGTGAGGAAAACAATGCAATATCTCTTTATTGTGAATATATTCAATTCAATTCAATTCAAATCACTTTATTTGTCTCCGAGGGGCAATTGTAGAGGCTCGTAGAGTAGTACAATTAACAACACAATACAGGAAACTTTTAAACATCTTGAAAGTAAAAAAAAAATATGCTAATATAGTACTAATAAATGATGATATATGTTGAATTTCAAAACATTCACGAGTAAAAAACAAATAAAAACAAAACTATTTTGTGCGTCACTCATGCATGAAAAATAGACTACATGCGAAAAGTTTGTGGTGCAGAAAAAATTGCCATACCAGGCAGACACGACCATGTCGCATGTACCTCACGAATGAAACATAAAAACCACAGAATTAAACGACTCCTCTCAGCTCCGTTACACGCGTACCTCACAGAAAGCAACATAAACGCTTTCGACAGACAAAAGGACAGAGAGAAGTATGAGATCACTATAAATTTAACATTCAGAGGATATATACTGTAACACTCAGGGGAAGAAATGTGGAAAGCTGATGGCTGCATCTACCTATTAGCGTGTGTGTGAGTGTGCATTATACATGTGTTTGTGACTTGGGTCAGTGGAGAGAAACCATATTCTATGTGGAGTGGTTTCCTCCCCCAACACAGGGTTGAAGAGTTGAGTGTGTGTGCACAAACACACGCAGAAGCACACAATGTATCAATGACTTAACATGCAACTCCCTTTAGGGCCACGAGCTGCTGCTACTTTTATCAACCAACTACATTTGTGTGTGTGTTGGGGGCACTTTTGGTTACACTTAATCCACTTTTAGATGCTTGAGATACACTCGTGTGGAAAGAGAACTCTCTCTCACACACACACCTCTGTTCACTCTCTCTGTCTAACACATACAGACACTAATGCACCTACCCACGATCCACCTACACACTAACACACACACACAATTCAAATGCACATGTACATGTGTTTAGCCACAGGTCTCATTGTTAGGTTTTGCCCACTCTAGGGAATAAATTAAACTGCAAAACCTTCTTTCCCAGCATCCATTTCTTTCTTTGTGTGTGTGTGTGTGTGTGTGTGTGTGCCCATGCACACGGGAAGTCATGTGTGTGTATCCCTATTGATCACGACTGCATTAATTCATTCCTTTTGTGGCCAAACATGGCCTTTAGACACGCCGCGCAGAGTGCCTCTCCAAAAAAAAAAAAAACAGACTTCAATTGAGAGGTTTGAATGCACGCACACACATCAACAAAGTGAAGAGTGAAGCCGAGAGATGCACACACACACACAATCTAACACACATCTCCGCCGACTCTTATTGACTGTACTGAAGCAAACCTCCGTCAATAAAAAACTTCAGCAGGGAATGGGGAAGTCAACATGTCGTGAGCCTGAACTGCTCCACTGACTGCAATAAACAACCCAAAAGGACACGATCAGAGCTGCATCCTGGTGACTCTCTTTCCTCTGTTTTAGACAGCAGCGAGCACAGATTGTCAAGTGTTTTGGTGCGCTGTGTTTTTCACCACCTGTTGCACAGCAAATGGTTGTAAATGTGGATGTGCAACGTATCCTTATACGACGTTTTGTATTTCGTATTCCTCATTTTTTGTGTGTATTCCTACGAATGTCCAGCGTCAATTTCAGCTCCAGTCTTTTCAAAATTAACTTCCATCTTCACAGGAAACAACTAAGTTAGGTTTAGGCAACAAAACTACTTAGTTAGGTTTAGGAAAAGATCACCGTTAAGTTACGCCACACTGGAAATGGTTACATCGTACCGGAAATGATGTAACTAACTATGTACGTGAAATTCTGTGACAAAAACTACTTAGTTAGGTTTAGGAAAAGATCGTGGTTTGGGTTAAAATAACACCGGACGTGACGTAATTTACGTACAGAAGTTATGCGACAAAAAAAATCTACATTAACTTCTGGTTTCACGCGGGGTACGAACACCCTGGGCGAAAGTCCAGTGTTTTCTGACCCACCCATCAACCCCCAACCTCCTCCCTACATGGCTTTTGTTGATCTTTATTCTTCCTTGTTCTCAATTATGTGGATTACATAGAAATTGATTTTGTGGTATACATACAAATTACAGTGCATTTACTTTCCGTAGCTACGAACGGTGTTTGAGAACAACCTGCGAAGTGAGCTTACTTTCTTACTTTTGTCAGAGTTTCTCGTGAAGTTTTGAATAATACTTTATTTTTTCAGTTGACCTAGCTGAATAAAGGGTAAAATAGAATAGCACACAATACCATGCATAATAAAAACAGTCCAAGGCTGACAGATAATTGAATTTTCAAAGTTCAGCTGTTTTTTTCTTACAGCATAATATGGCTGCTCCTCATAATCTTCCCATGAGTTGCCTTTGAGTTTCAGGCGTATAAGGGGCAGCTCTGCTATGTGAGGTGGTCATTTCTGTTTTACTGTGTCACATTTGCAGTAATCTGAATCCTGAAGGCCTCGCACACACACACACACGGGGCATACGCACTTCTGTTCTTAAAAAGGGAAGCATCACAGGGACTGGGGACACAGCTGTTACCACTGTACGCACACTAAGATGTTACATTTAGAAATGCTGGTAGTAGCAGTTATATCAGATCACTGTACGTACTGTAGACTTTTGTTACGTTGGAGGCATTTAGAGAGATTTTCATAATTATGCACCTTACTGTCGCAAATCGTGTTACTTCCGCACTAGCACCTCTGCGTGTGTGCATGTTTGCGTGTGTGATGAGAACAAGCCCGCTCAAGCACGAGTCTTGAGATGAAAACGAGGTCATTTGGTCTCGTGGGGAAGTTAGAGTGGGAGAGACGGAGAGAGGGGAGGTTAATAAGAGAATGGACAAAAAAATATGATGAAGACGGAAAAGAGATGGAAGGAGCAGTGAGAAAAAAGGAGGATGAGGAAATAATGGCTGTTGGGCATGATCCAGTTTTGGGCATGTGTCAGCAGCACATAATCACACACAGATGGAGCCACACAAACACACACACACACACACACACACACACACACACGGGTCAGAGAATTAGTTTCTAACCGCCGTTTTTCACTAGTGGGCCACTCATTGCTGCTCCCTATCAAGAATTTCCAAAGCCATCATCCAGAAAGCAATGGCCAAATTCTGTCTGTCGCAGAAAGTAACGCAGGACGAGTGCAGAGTGGAACATCAATCTGAGGTGAGGAGACCCTCACAGGATGACATTTGAACATTGTGGCTGATATCAGGAGGTATTTAGGTTCTCATTTCACAAAATGATATCGGTAGCAATACAGACAACCATGGACATTGTCTTCACTTTTATTTTGGCGCTCTAGGGGGCAGACGAAAACATGTAAGCACACATTAAAATAACTTTTACTTTGAAGTAACTGCAGTAAAACACCATTACAACCACCGCCATAAGGCCAAGGTCATAATAGACCAGCCCGTTCTCATTACCAGGGCGTTAAATACCAAGGTTTTGTCATGGCCGCCAGCGTTCCATACCGCGGCACACGGCACCCTTTAGCGGTAGTATGAAACGTCCCATTAACTATAATTTAAACCCATCCGCGGCAACAGTAAACGTTCAGTAGTTTTAAAGAGTAAAAGAGACACACCGGGCGGGAGGGGAGGTAGATGGGTCCAGCAAACACAGGGCTTTCATCCAGGAGGCCGCTGTTCATATTTTACAATCAGCTGTTTGTTCGTGTCCCGTTTTCACAATGTTTAGTGTCATTTTCACGTTACAAACTAACTACAAACAAGCCCAACTATGTAGTTCTTTCCTAAACCTAACTAAGTGGTTTTGTTACCTAAACCTAGTGGTTTTGATGCCGAAAATAAGGGGCGTGACGCCAAGGGGCGATATGTGAAAAGTTGGGATGAGTACATGTTGAATAGACTGCTTGCAATTTTGCAGTATTTGTAAACCCAGTATGTACTGTACACTCTTATGCTCATCATATCCCTGTTGGTTAGTTTCAACTTGTGGCCACTAGTCTGCTTTGTTTATTCAATTTGTCTGTTTTTGTGAGTTTGGTTCCATATAACATCTCTCTCTCTCTCATCTGCAACCGCTTATCCCATTAGGGGTCGCGGGGGGGGCTGGAGCCGATCCCAGCCGACATTGGGCGAAGGCGGGGTACACCCTGGACAGGTCGCCAGTCCATCGCAGGGCTGACACATAGAGACAGACAACCATTCACGCTCACATTCACACCTATGGGCAATTTAGAGTCAACAATTAACCTAACTTGCATGTCTTTGGACTGTGGGAGGAAACCGGAGTACCCGGAGAAAACCCACGCTAACACGGGGAGAACATGCAAACTCCACACAGACGAGGCCCCAAGTCAGATTCGAACCTGCAACCCTCTAGCTGTGAGGCGTCAGTGCTAACCACTGCACCACCGTGCACCCCTCCATATAACATAACATAATGAATAATTCTGCAGGTTTTACATCTGTTACATCAGAGTACAAAACATCCTCCATGTGTGAGTTTTCACTGTAAATGCACATCATCCTATAGCTGTCAAAATGTGGAGGTATTGTATACACTGATTTCACGTCAGAGAGATACAAAGGTGGTGGTGCATTTCTGATTACTCTCAAATAGACAAACAAACTGACTGACGTTAGGATTTCACAGTCCTCCTCATTCATTGTTCTGGAGGTTCACAGTGAGAGTAGACTCTGGTGTAACTAGCCCGAGGCTACTGCAGGCGCCTGTACACTCTGGGCTGTTGTGTAGTTTGCCAGTATGCTGCTGTGTAGCATCTTAGCTATATATGAAATATCAACCAGGGTCTCTACTGAGACTTCTTTTCAAATGTCTACAACTGCATTGTTTTCCAAATATTAAACGTCTGACTTGTCAAGCTGATCTCACAGGAAGGTGTATAAACAGCACGACATTTTGAGGACATTCTGTGTGTCATGATAACACATTATAGGCTTTTCGTTTGTCATTTATGCGTCACGTCGATACCATTCGGGTTATGTTTAGACAACAAAACAACTTAGTTAGGTTAAGGGAAAAACATCATGGTTGGGCTTAAAATAACTATGGAAACTAAGTACAATACATACGTGAACAACGTAACATAAGTACGGAAAAAACATAGACATCACTAACTTCAAAATACTCAACAACACTTTGGGACACGAACACCTGTCTCCTGGTTTAAAGTCCTGTGTTTGTTGGATCCATCCAGCTCCTCTCCCTCATACCCACCATAAGCAGCCTCTTTCACTTTTTGTTCTACGTCACTAGCTCGGAGCGCAGCATATTCACGCAGATGCGTTTGCATAGAGTGCTACAGGAATGAGCCCTAAAACCCAGAAATAGTTTTGACATTTTAGCCCTTACGGTTCCCTCACCTCGAAGTCAATGGGTTTTTTACATTCACGCTTCAAAAATCATAAAAGTGGTGTTCAATTGTGGAGATTATTTTACGGAACAAAACGTGTAAGTATCATAAACACCACATATCTCTTTCTGCAATAATCCAAAACCCAATGGAAAAATCCCATTGGCTTTTTGTCGAGGGAACCCGAGCCATTCTTACCTCCGCTTGGCCGACAAAAATACATCTTCCCTGTAGCACTCTCTTGTAGACAGTATAGACTACATGGCGTACACATGACGCACCAAGAACAACAAAGGCATTGTTATTACACACAAAATGACTTACAAATTACTGTCATTCGTATGCCATTTGGATTCGTACGAACGTCATTGCAAACAGGAAAAGTCGATGAATGGGAAGGGAAACGGCGGTCCAGTCATTGTGGTCAGAATGACGCCTGTTTTTTGTACGACATGCCTCTGAATGCTTTAGGAGAATCTAGAGAGGTTGATTGTTGTTCCGAGGCTGGATTAGAGCCTTGGAGGCATTTCACAACACACACGCAGGCAGTAAGCAAGCTTTGACTAACAATGATGATGAAATGAAGAATCTAATTTTCGAGACGAAAAGCACATTATTAAAACTCTGGGGGCTGAATGAACGGGACACACACACACACACACAAACACACACCGAGGCTATGAAATAGATTTATCCTGCATACCGCATAAATGATTCATAGATGAGTAAAATTCCCACGCAATCTTCATTGATGCACTGACTCTTTTACTGTAACATTAATGAAACTATTTGGAAAGTTAGCTGAGAAAATTTCCTAGGAGGACATTATCTGATTATATACACTCTAGTGGGCCGCCGCTTCCTATAGTGGAGATCTGTGCAACGGCTGCTATATAAAAGCTACTTCAATAGTGTACAGTAATGGCCGTGGGGCCTTCAGGTCCACCGTAATGACTAGTGAAGTTAACCTTATCACACCTAATTTAGAGCAGCTCAACTGACCTGAGAACTAATTAGTCAGCAGCTGAAACCGGTCTGATTTGGCTGCATTGTAGAGAAACAAAACCGGAAGATAGCGTAAAGGCCAAGCGGAGAGTGTATTGATTATAAGGCGAGTAATGCTTTTAAGAATTAAATATTTCAAATGCATGCCTGGAAAAGTCATAAAAGTGGCGAGGTAAGAAAGTAACCTGTGTTAAAAGAATGAGCCAGGAAGGAGCTGAGAGGTTCGGTTGAGGGTGAGAGCGAGCGAGCGAGAAGGAGAGAGCAAAGTGAAGAGGACTGAAGAACGAGCACTGGTGCCAGACAATGAGGAACATTCAGAGGAGAAAATAAGATTGAGATGAAGATGACAAGAAAAAAAGGGAAGAATGAAAGACGGAGACAAAGCATGGGAGATGACAGATGTGAAGAGCGTGAGGGAATGAAAGTGAGAACGCTTCCGTGAGAAAGTCAGCGGCGTGTGTGTGTGCGTGTGTGTGTGTGTGTGTGTGTGTGTATATGGGAAAAAGAAGTGCTTTTGTGAAATATTCAGTGTGATGGAAGACTTATAGAAGCAAAATCCCCTCCCTGGAGAGAGAGAAGAGAGGAAGAAGAGGGAGGAGGAGCAGAGAAGAGGAGGAGAAAAGGAGCAGTGATTGAAGTTTTGGATAAGAGTCATAAGGCTGGAGACCATTTCAACAGAGAGGTCTCTGCTGTGAAGCTTTGTGTAGGACTGTCAGGGCCCTCTCTATTTTTAAACAGTGTGTGGGTATACTGCTCACACCTTATAGCATCCAGTATACCTGTGGAGCTTGCCGGAGGTGAGCTTATGCAGAATTTTCTTCTGGGTTACAATTTTCGGAAGAAGAGCAGCAGTCTCTGGTTATTAAATAATGATAAGATGAATGTTTGGTCCTGAGATGGATATTGTCTTTTCACTGGTTCCTCTGGGAGTCAAAGGTGCATGTGCAACTACAGCTCAGTATCTATGGAGCTGGTGTCTGCACTGCCTCAGAGCCTGCATTTGGTTTCACAGCTTGCAGGTCCTAAAGTGAGAAAATGCAAATTTGGAAACTGTGCAACTTGATTTATACTCATGTGCTTTGCTCAATACATTGAAGTAACTACTGTCTTTATTATGTTTATTGGCAATACCTTTACTGTGACATCCTTTTTTATACAGCACAGAAGTCACGGGCATATACGGTGACTTTAACATCAGAGAGCTGTTATGCCTAATTTATACATCTGCGGAAAAGCTTGGGCAGAGCTTCCACAGAGCCTCGGAGATACTGTGGCTCTATATCTCCGCACACCTCCTGAAAAATGTGTCTCCGCGCGCAGAAGTTTGATTGGACATCAGAGCCGGGAGGTACCTCACATTTGTTAAAACAACCTTATTAATTCAAGGCACAGGAGCTCCTCCTCGTCATCCAACTCTCCCATCGTTTTTTTCCCAGCCATGGAGTTGTGTTGGGCCAAACTAATATGGAACTATTGAATCACATAGATGCACAGCTGCGGAAGTATAAATCAGGCATTAGATTTACGCTACTCAAACTTAGTTAAGGTTAAGTTACAAATGTGGTTTTGGGAAAGTAGTAAAAAAATTCAACATGTCTTGTCTTATGATTAGGGTTGTCAAAGTTAACGCGATAATAACTATATACATTTGTTTTAACGCCACTAATTTCTTTAATGCATTGACACAATCGATCATCGATTATCTTCAGCCCATTTGTTTCAGACTGAAATATGTCAGCAACTGTTGGATGGATTGGCACACCATTTTGTACATTCATGGTTCTCCTACTGTCCAACTGACTTTGGTGAGGTTGACACTTGCAGTTTTGAGTGAAATGTCTCGACAACTATTGGATGGATTGCAATGAGATTTTGATGCACACATGAATGTCAGCTCCACAATTAAATTTACAACTTTCTCGATACCTTTAATTTCTCCAATACTTTGATTTATGACCAAATACCTGCAAAACCAATTTTTTCAATTCTACATGCTACATTCTACTCAGCTGTAGTTTGCATGAGATGTGAATTAGCAAATGTTACCATGCTGACGTAAACATTTAGGTCAAACCACCACATCAGTTATGCTTTAGTTGCCAAGGAGTGGGCATGCTTAACTTTCGTCACGATGATCGTGAGGTAAGCAGTAGAAATACTATGTGATTGGCCAATGCAACGCTTTGCTGGGTGATGTCACATTACATTGCTGCAAAAGTTTAGCTGGGTTTAAATTTTTGACCGGGCCAATCCTTACTTTTTGCACCGCTGCACTGGCACCCCTACTGCACTACCGGACAGGTCTCATTCAAATGAATGACAGGGCTGCGTTTTTCAGTCTGAATGTGGCCTAATGCGAGCCAGCATGTCCCAAGGCATTCCCTCTCTTTAAAGATTAATAGGTCTTCTTAGCAATAATGACATATTAAATTAGATTAATGTACTGACATTATATTTCAAGAGAGAAGTTATGAATTTTTCAAAGTAATTTCAATTTACAGCTTAGAACAAGCGTCTCGTGGCTGTCAGAGGAACTGTATCATGTGGTGCTTCAACAATGGCTCCAACATTCAGGCTTAAGGATTTCTTCTTGTTGCAAACGGGTTTAAAAACGGGTCCTTTTTCCCCTCAAACTGTGCTATCAGGCCCCCTGACCCAATATGACATGAACTAATGCATTTATTCTACAATCATGGCCACACATTAAAAAAAACCCATCGCATTCATATAGGCCTACACATCGGCTTACACACAAAAACACACATCAGCAAAAGGCTCTATAAATACAGTGTGGAGGTAATGTTCATCGTGTAAAGTAGGCGGATTAACTGGAACCAGGTCAGAGCAAAGGCAGAGCATGCTCTAGCTTTCCTCCTGTTTAGCTGCTTTTTCTACACATTTTTTTTTCTTGCTATTCTAGCTTTCTAGCTCTTTTTTTTTGATGAGGTAGACCGGACTGGTTATCTCCTCCAACCTCACACAGTCCCGCTCCCCCACCGACACTTATTTCCCAACTTCTCAGTCTCTTCAAAGGCATAGAGACCGCCTGTCACTATTTCTGAGGATTTCCAATTTTGTGAGCGGATTATCCATCAAGCATGATGATATATTCAATTACTCAACTACTAGTGCGTACTAGTGTGTGGTCGTGTGTATATATCAATTACAAATGGCAATTTGACTGTAATAAAGTAGAAACCATGCATGCGGTGACTACTATGAATCAAGAAGCCGCTAAGAGGATAAGTAGGTTTCTGACTGTGACTCGTTCAAAGTAACCCATAAAGTCCAGATGTGTTTATGCTGTTTATTAAATGAAAATAATGACAAGCAATAACTTAGGAAAACTGGAATAACTAAACTATGTGACGTGGCGGTCAACAGAAAATATTGGAGCCTGGCTCATCCCCTTTGTCTGAATCCCGCCGTCCAAATGCACAGGTAAATAAAGTGAAAACCACACCCCTGTGCCAATTACCAGAAATGATAGTAACCAAAAAGAACATGTGCAGCATCAACAAATACTAATAAACATTATAGGCCATATAAACATTTTGTCCAGATTTGGAAGTTGGATGTTGCCAATTCGTCATCAATGAAACAATCCAGTGCTGCACCAGATAGTAGTTTTATTTTGGTCTTTTCTCAAAAGACGAGATTCTCAGAGAAGACTGTGTTCTCTCTCTTGGAAGATTTTTTTAGATCCTGCCTGCATATGCTGGGCTGGTACGCTGCAACACGTTCTCATTCCAACTCGTCACATACCGCCACTTTGTCACACCCCTTGGCATCACTTTATTTTTGGCATCAAAGCCACTATAGTTGCCCTTGGCTTCACTTTAGGATTAGACAACAAAACCACTATGGTTAGGTTTAGGAAAGAAATACATGGTTGTGCTTAAAGCTACTACGTTTGTACAGTGAAAATGACACATCATGTTTTGAACACGGCACACGAACGAACAGCTGGAAGTAACGTGACGCACGGGACACAAGCAGCGGTCTCCTGGATGAAACATTGTATTTGTTGGCCTCATCCACCTCTGCTCCTGCCCGTCCAGTGTGTCTCTTCCCTCTTTAAACTACATCACCAAACTCCTGGCGCATTTTTTCTGAGCATTTACTGTTGCCGTGGACGAGTTTACATTATAGTTAATGGCATGCCCGCTGCGTTTCGTACTTGCGCTAAAGGGAGCCTTGTGGAACGCCGTGACAAAGCCTCAGTATTGGATGTCCTGGGAATAAGGACGGGCTGTACTGTCTGTACTGTCTGTACGAGCATTTGGCATAACGTGAGAGAATAAGTGAACGACATTGAGACTGAACATATCCATCAGCGTCCATATCTTTCAAAAGGTATGTCTTATAGATGGCTAGATGCATTTAAGCAATCAATGGGATGCCTGAGAGAGAAAGAGCAGGGAGAAGAAGAGGAGAAGTAAAGAAAAGGCGAAGGCCAGAGGGTAAGGAAATGGAGGAGATGTGGCAAGATCAGAGGAGGAGAGTCAGACAGAGTAAAGAACGCAGTTCAGTGAGGAGATCTGCCTTTGCTTCTAACCACCTCAGTATTAAACTCATCCATCCTGAGAGAGAGAGAGAGAGAGAGAGAGAGAGAGAGAAATGTACAGAGAGGAGGAAGATGAGAGAGACTGAGAGAATCTGTGTCTGCAGAGCAGTCATCCTTCACCTGTAGCTAGCAGAGATCTTGGCTTGCATAATGCAATGTGAGGATAAAGCTTCCTTTATGACCAGCTGAGCCAATAAATCCGGATCAGTTCTGACCTCTTTTTTCTTTCCCCCCTCTCTATCTCCTCCTCTCTGCGTTTGTCTTTGCTATAGAGCGGACAGAGAATTTCAGCTGCTGAACTCTCTACAGTGCAGAAACTACTTCCTGATATTTTTGTCTTTGCCTTCTTGTAGCAACATCGCAAAAGAGTCATCTCTCAAATCCGTCCATGCAGTCAACCAAGGCCAAGACACTTGACACACACCCTGCTGGTCCAATGAAAATAGCATTACAAACATACCTTATTTTCCCAGTATGTTTAATTGCCTGTATCTGTCTCCTTCAACCCCAACCACTCCCTCTGGCGCAAAGTCCCTGCCATAATTGTTTTCAATTAAAAAGTGCTGTGCAACAGCTGTCCTTAGCTGGGCTTAGCTACATTATATGGCTGTTCAGGGGAACGGCTACCAGAAGTTGAGGAGTAGCAGTTTTGGCAGTCGTCGTTACGATGCGACGGGGAGCCACAGTTGAAGGCCTGATAAAGCAGTGGCTTGTTGGATCCATCTTTACAACAGCTTGGGGTGTTACATAAGGGGTGGTGTAGTCGGGGCTGGTGGAGGAAGACCAAATCCCAACGACGAATATAACGAGCGAGCAATAAGTGACTGCCACTCTTAGTAACTGCTACTCATTATGATAGCATTTAAGTTATAATTACTTCTGTCCTATTTCATCACTAGAACAATAAGCAAGATTACACTCAGTTATGCGTCTAGTACTTTATGGGTCTCTTTTGTACCTTTTATGTCATTTTGTCTGATCCGTGTCCTAGCTACTGTTCGCTGGCCCAGATTCTAGCCCAGTTTTAGCCACACTTTTTTTTTGCTGAACTCAAAGAAAACGGTGCGACAGGACAGCCAAGAGCTCCAAATTTAGCTCTGCTCAGTCTGGACCAGCATGAGGAAAAACCCCAATTAACAGGTGAGTGGACTCAGATAACGGGAAATTGGGCCAGACGGAGTATGTTAGAGTAGCCTTCGCGCCGTCGCTGGCCTCCAGAGGGCTATTTGGAGGAAGGAAAACAACGCCAGCATGGTTTCGCTGTCTCCTCTCTCTGTTCCTAATTCCTCTCCTACAAGAGGCAACCACAGTTCACACAACAGACTAATGACAGAGATAAATAAGGAGAGGGGGAGAGAAGATGACAAGACAGAGGAACAAAGAAGTGAGAGATGGCCTGAGAGGAAAGAGAACATTAAGAAAGTGGAAAAGAGGAAGAGGAGATGGAGAAATGACAGATGAGAGGACAGCATACTCAGGCTCTGGTAACGGATGCCACTTTAATGAAGAACTCTTTCTGTCGTTCGATCTCCATTGGTCTTTTTCCCCCTCTATCTTTTTCTTCCCATCCCCTCCTTGTTTCTCTGTCGCTTCCAGTCTCCCTCTCTCTCTTTCCTCTAACACTAGAGAACCATGGGGATAGCATAACTCATTATTAATTCATGGTTTCTCCCCACATGTATTTACAAGGCCTTGAATACTGGTTAAATTCAGTATACTGCAACAAAAACATCTTTTTCTATATGTATGATTAAGCTGCCTTCCAAATCTCTCGCCTGTCTTTTGTAGCCTACTCTTCTACCTGGTAGGTTTCAGAGCAGAAGTCGGGCACGGCGGAGCAAAGGTCGGCCACCTATAGCTTTGTTTTCTTATCCATCTGTCAAGGTAATTCTAAGCAAACTTTATAAAAGCTGAAAAGATATTCAGTGTAAATGGCATGTGGGGTGAAACGAACAGATTCCATGAATGCAAAATGAAGCTGTCTGAAAAAAAAGTCATTATTTATTTCATGTGCTACAACCTTTCAAGTTGGAAAGAAAGCAATATCGTGGAGATTTCATTGACATTTGCTTTCTCCGTTCACCCTCTCCATTAGTTTGCATAAAAATGATTGGAAACGTATTTTCTAAAGCGCATGGAGCTCTCTACCACAACATTACAGTAAATTGTGGTTGCATTTATGTGAGTGCATACCCCCATGTGTATGCAATGCTGTGTGAGGAACCGTCTTACCCCTGGCCTGAGCTGTGATAATGAAGATTTCACCAGTTTAATTCCTCCCTCGCTGTGTTGTGTTGCTTGTAGGTACCAGAGAATTTAATTCATTGCTTTAATCAAGAGTTTGTAGTTTTGCCGTTCCTCTACAGTTTGGCTCTTGGTGTTTATTGTCCCACCACAACAGTACAAAAAAACACGTTGACGGTGTGCGTAAGTGTGTGTTTGTGTGAAAGAGAGCCGCTGATGTCACTGTGTGTGTCGGTGTAGTAACACATGCTGAAGCTCTTTCATTACCTCTGCCAGTGAAGTTGGTCGGCGCATGTGTTCTCCCGTCTTTGTCTCTCTGTCTGAGAAATATTTCAGAAAGTTACAAATGAATTTGGCTGAAATTTGGTGAGCAGATCCCTGGCCCAAGGATCAGTAGATAAAATGTTGGCAGTGACCTCGATCTGGGATTCCTGCCATTGCAAATGTTTTGTGGCTTTAACTGTCATATTGTTTTATGTAATACTGGGGAAATGCAACAACCGGAAAAGAGATTGGCTTACAAATGTAGAACAAAATATTGTATCGTCTCCAATTACAATACAGCTATACAATGTGGTTGGGGAAGGTCAAGCAAAACGTTGGACGTATAAGCTACTGTGTTATTCAGAGTATGTCTGTGTGAGCATGTCTCATTCTCCGGGGGATTATCCACTGGACAGTCTGCACTTTGATTGATGCCTTTTGGACCAATAGTTAGTGGGGAAAAGTGAGGTCTCGACCCTGTGTACGAAAGATCATAAAACTCAATGGTGTTCTGTACAGAGCGCATAACATGATTTCAACGGCGATTAATGAAAATTTAAAATGTTAAAATATTCAATTGATGTAATAAACGTTAACTTTATTGACCCTTTATTAAATAACACTGCCGTAACATCATTTGCATGCAGGATTACGTGCAAATATTGTCTCAATTTGTGTACTTCCGTACTTACACTTGCTAGTTTGAGTGCATAAGTGCATTGGGCATGGCAAAATGCAGTGCACTCTAAGTGCCCAGATGTGGTACTACAAACGGTTAAAACGTTGAGTGTTGATTGCTGGACACTTCCCACCCTCAACGGTCGCCATTTTGCTACGTAGCAGAAGGGGAGGGGCCATCAGCCTATTTCAAACTTGTGAAAATGGCGGGCGAGGAGGTTGCATTGAAACGCTGAACACCAAACTATACAAATTTAAGTTATACATGTGTTTTTTTTCACTAAGTACCACTATACTATAGTCGGATAGAAGCCATTATTGGGTTAATTTATCCATCGGAATTGAATTACTGTTGATACATCGTGATTTCCGTGGCTGCAAATTTACCGTGTACTACATGGAAGTGTACTAACGGAAGTATCCGAATTGAGACACATGCAGCATTGCTGCTGCAGTGTAGAGGCGCCAAGCAGTCATTGCGTGCCTTTGATGTTAAAAATGTCTATTTCAAAGCATTTATTGAACAAAAGGTAATACGACCTGGAAGTATTTATTCAGCGATAGACAAAAAAAGTTCATCTGTAGGTATCTTCAAGAAATGTCCCCATGTGCACACTGTACCTCCTGCAGTCCAACTACATCTGTCTAGTCTTTTCAATTGCTTATTGGTTTGGATACCATTTTTAGAAATTACGGTTGTACACTCTAGTGGAATTTCTGGTCTCTATTATTGGGAAATGATTGTGCTAATTTACAATTCTAATTACACTCATGCTCATTTCCGAACCGCTTGCGTTCATTAAGTTTATGCAAGTTAGTGGCCGTATCATTCTGAAATAATGATCTGGTAAATTGTGAATTAAATATGACTCATGAAAAGTATGAGTAAGTAATGTTTTTTTGGCTTTTTGTATAATGCACTACAATAACAGCCTTTATCAGTGGGGGGGAATAAACATCTGTATTTAAGCCTTTGTGGCATCTGTCTGTAAATGTATTGATAATGTGTTTTTTCAGGTTCTGTCATATTTAATGTTGTATTCTATATACTTTTTGGGATTTCCTGGTGTTTCTATTTTCTTGAGTACTTTATCTTGTGGTGTTTTGTTTTTCCCTGCTGTCTGCTGACCAGCAGGTGATGGTGCTTTGACTTGACTACTACATCTACAAGAACAGTGTGCAGACCCCTTTTGTGCCCTGCAGGAAATAAAATACATGACATTGCTAACTTTAGCTTTTTCTCATACCTCGAGCGGCGCCACCTCAGCTTAGTCAGTTGTAGGGCCTACTTGAAGATATTACTGTAATACACAGACGGTGTAAAATGTAACACATTAAGGATGCATACATAAACAGGTATTATCACCAAATGACTATATTAGTTAGGCTCATAGACTGTATATAAGAAGTGGACGTAGTCACCGTGACGTCACCCATTGGTTTGTGGACTGCTGTTTTGAAGCCTTGAGTTCGGTAACTTGTTTTTTTGTAACCAGAAGTGATACGAGAGGATTGGGCTAAGTACAACCAAACGCTAGGGGCGACCAAAATGTTACAATTAACTTTCATCAACTGAAAACACACTGTGAAAGGTTTACAGTTGTAAGACAAAAACACAGACAACTCCCAGACCGGACAACGCCGTGGTAGCAACCTGTCAATCACAAGGTAGCCACGCCCTAAAGTATCCCCTGATTTATGGTCTATTTGACTCTAAATGGGACCATCATTTACTAAATGAACATCATGCTGTATTGAAGAAGACTTGAAACTAGCGATTGAGACCATAAACTCATGTTTACAATGTTTACTGAGGTAATAAATCAAGTGAGAAGTAGGCTCATTTTCTCAAAGACTTCTATACAATCAGACTTCTTTTTGTAACCAGAGGAGTCGCCCCCTGCTGGCTGTTAGAAAGAATGCAAGTTTAAGGCACTTCTGCATAACCCGCTGGTTAGCCTACTTAATGCGCGCTATACTTGGAAACACATTTGCCGATGTTGCTGTACGGCTACCACTAGATTTAACTAAAGGGTAATATTTTCCTGAGAGCACCGTTTTGATAAAGTATGAATATGTTCTTGCATTACGCCTGTAAACCCCTACTGTAAACATCTGTACAGATATTCAGATTATACACCATATCCAGATAGAGAGATGGATGGATAGAGACAAGAAGCATGTTGGGGGTTCACCAGGGGACAGAGGGCTCAGCTGGCGCAGACGGAGCAGATGAGTGTGTGAGAGCAGGAAGGCAGAAGATGAGCAAGGAGGGCAGGACATGAGGAACCTCTGGCACCGTGCTCAGTTAAGGGAAAAAAGCAAACATATGCTGCGTGTGCAGTTTATCCTCAAGCTCATGTTTATGTAACATAGGTGGTGATATGTGCGGAAATAAGCAAGGAGTGCTTTTGATTGGATTTTTTTTTGCTGGCTCCACTGGTCTAACCACTACTTCTGTGTGCCTCTTCATCCTCTCCACCTTAATGCGTTCAGCTTGGCCAGTGTTTGCCAAGTCCTTGTCAAAAACAGCGTAGTCTCCGATTCCCTGAGGCACATAAGGATCACCAAATATGGTGGCAAGAGAGCAAACACTGTGTCACATTACACAGAGGGTTCGAAAAGTCGTGTCAATGGATCAATGCACCTCTTAATCTCCTACAACCACCATCTGCAACCTATCCCCGGCCGCTGTGATGGAGAATCTCGGCGGTTGTGGACGTGGCGGTTGCAGATTGCAGTAAAAGCCTGGGATTCTGTTCGCTGTGCCCCAGCAGCAGGATCTCAGTGGGAAACATTCACATTGAACCACAGAAGAATCAGAGAGTGTTTACTACATCCACTGTTAACAGCTATTATGGCAAACCATTACATTATAATGGGATATTGATGCCCGCATTGCACCAGCATCTACACAGACCCGGTATTAGGTTTCCTATAGATGAAATCAAATCTGTCAAAATGACCTTTATCCGCTGGATATGCCGCCCTCTTTCTCTCCGACATTGACCAATCTTATCAATAAGCAATATTCAAGTTGTTTATTTTAAATAGTACATTTCCTTCGACCTCTCCGTTCAGACTGCAGTGAGTCAACTCAGAGAAATATGTGGGCTGATCGATACCACCGATGTTACTGTAAACATCACTCGTCTCTTCCATCCTTTCGTCTACTTTCTTTTTTGCTTTTCTATCATGAAGGGATTACTTGAAACCTACTTGTATTGGATCAGTGTTGTAATAACTTCATTCCCCGCCCTCGATGAACTGTTTGGTGATCAATAGAATTGATGTTGAGCGGCTGGCGTAAGCAGTCAAAACTCACTCTTCCATTTAATTGAGTTCAAGCCGTGGAAATGTGAACACTTATAGATTTCAGGCACTTTTAGATCCTTGATTATTATGTGACCATGTCAGCATTTTCCAGATTACTGAATAAATCCACCCTGCTGGTAAATTAAAACTATGTAAAACTGAGATGCAAGTCAGCGGAATGACCTACTATTGATATTCAACTTGTTCAACGGCATAACCAATACACAGCAGAAAATGTTGGAAAATGCTTTTTATCTGCTTTTTGATCTGCTGAAAATACACATAGTTATAACCAACTGTAATAATAAATATGTTCAATATGTTTCTCATTCAAGAAAGTGCAGTAGTTCAAAATACCTAAAATAATAATAATAAAAAAGTGTCCCAGGTGAGAATAGTCACATGGCAGCTATTCAGCTACTTACACCCAGTAATAATAGTAGTAATGTAAAGGGCGACTAAGTATATGTAAGAAGCATGGATGTATAAAGAGAACTGTACACAGCGTTTGAGGCGCGGCCTCGTTCATTCCTGTGAGAGTTGCTCAGTGGCGCACGATGAAAAAAACGTTTGACTACCGAGTATAAAATTACCCGGATCTTCTGGCGATCTTCCGCATCCATTGGGGCCATAGAGCAGGCGCAGTAGCGTTTCCTTTAACTCCGCCTCCCAGCCCTCGCCAAAGCCTTGGTCTGGGGCTCATTCACATGAATGGAGGAAGGGAAATAACTCTGGATTAGGCTATTTAGTGGATTTTACAACTTTTAGGACCTAATGATTTATATAAGGGCTATTAAAGTGCTGGGAAGATGGGAATTTACTTCAAAAGAAATAATTCGCTGATTTACAGACATCTCTTTCCCAATATAAGTCAATGGGAAAAAGTCTTATGGGCCCAATGGCATCACGTGACGGATGTGGAAGTTATACCGCTGTTTGGCCACTGCGAAAATTTGCTTCAAAGCCCGGCGCTCATCCTGGGACCTTGGTAAGGAGTAGGTTGTGTTAGATGAATGGGTCAAAGACTATTTATCACTTTGTTGACTTATGATTTTCTGCTTTTTAAATTATTATTTTCAGTTTTTAGTCGCAGTTTGGTTAGGTTTAAGCACCAAAACTACATGGTTAAGTTGAGGAAAAATCGATTTACAGTACATATACACATACAGTATCTAATGTGTGCCTGGGTTGGGTGCAAATAGCATTGCTGGCTAACCGAACACCTGGGTCTTGTCTCTGCCATGCCATATACACCCGGGTGTAAACAGCCACATTGGCTATTTTGCCCCGGGTGCAAACTACTGACCCCCGGGTGCTAATAGCATCTCCCTAAAAACAAAAAATATTTTTCCACACCTGGATCACACCAAAGAAATAATCCTCGGCCTATGGCTTACAGCATCTTTTCCCCCCAAATTGAATTGAAATTGTTTTTTCAGATATCCTGCTAAAAATCAGACAAGCACGCTACCGAGCAAGCGTGACCAAATCATAAAAGCAGGTCAAAAAGCAAGCAATTTCAATTGTGACTCAAAATGTTTGCTCAACAACAGTGAATGTGTTACATAAAACTACAATCTTAAACAATTGTTCTATCGAAGTTATTATTTGAATTCAAATCCATTCCGTCATCTGTTAATATCCCGCTGATACACTTCATCCACCAAATGTTTCTGATTGAATGCACATCGTAGGTCAGCCTGATGAAAAAAATCTCCAAAAAATCAATCCCAGACTTTTATAAAAGACAGCAGGCTTAACTGTGCTGATGAAGGTTATAACCTGAGTTGCATCTTCCACCACAAAAAAACAAGTTGGTGACTACAAAACACACAGTACACGCACACACACCTGAACACACACTGAAAGCACCTGTGTTTGACTATCGGCATGGTGAGTTGGCTTGTCGGTTATCTAGCTTGTCCAGTGAAATTCAAGGATTTCTTTTTTTTTTGCCATGAACAGTACACAATGAAAAAAAACACAAATGATTTGAAAGCCTTTTGTCCTTTAGGCTGCAGGCTTTCCACAAACTCTAAATGAGGTCTCGAGAGACGAGTTCAAACATAAGATACTGCAGCTTACAGGTTGGCTGAAAGGACAGTGGCTATAGATAGAGAGATAGAGAGATAGATAGATAGATAGATAGATGTGCTGGTAACACACAGATGGCCTGATCCCGGTGAAACCATCATGTGGCATATTGTGAGGCTGACACCTCAGCAGACAGGTGTTAACTGCGAGAGAAATGTTGTCTGATAGAAGGTTTCTTCGCACCCGGTTGTTACATAAAATCAGAGCAAGCTTTTCTTAACCATCTAAAGCGACTGTGCTTTTTTTTTTTTTTTTTTCTCTACTTGCCTGCCCCCCTTTTGTCATCGCTAGCCTCTTTTCCCTCAGACACTTTCTTAGTTCAGCAACCTCCTTTAGTCTCTCTCCGGGGTGCAGTATAGTGTAGTAGCCTACACTAGATTTTCTGTGATGTTTTTCTCTCCTCTCTGCTGCTGCTGCTCTCCTCGTTTATCAAATTGCACAAGCTCATATAAAGCAAGTTAATGAGGCCAGTAGGGGGTGGACTCTGCTTTCATAGCAAAAAGAAAAATATGAAATATGATATATTCTCTCCCTGTTATGGCTTTTTGATAAACACTTCATCATTTTTGATGTGTTTATAGGAAATTATCCAAACTGTACATGCACCTCTGCTGCCACCACCATGCTCTGTTAACTGCAGCCTCTCTCTTTCAACATTTGAGCTCGCTGTGCTGTATCAGTTTATTTCAAATGCCCACTTAAAACCTAATAGCAGCAGCCTTGATTCAACACGAGCCTCCAGTCAATATGCTGACCTAGTATGGAGAGAAAGTAAAGTGGCTGATGGACTATTTTAATGCATAATTAACAAGTGAATGACTGGAAATAAAAAAATCTGAAGCTGGAATCAGGCAGTGGTGGTGGTATATAGAGGATGAAAATGTGAACGCCTTTGCTTTTTTACATCAGAGAGAGAGCACTCATTTTTCTTCAAAACTATTACAGTCAATAAGAAGTCCATTGGGAGAACTTCTCACTGGGGCAAAAATGACTGCACTAAGTGGACCAGCTGTGATTGTGGAATGACTCTCTCTTTGATGAGGAGCTGTTTGAATGTGAGGTTTTTCAAATAAAAGCTGCCACTTAAAAGAGTGAGTGACTACCTTTTACACCATCTTATTTTTTGTACTGTAATGCTGCAGCAGAAAAACCTGTATATTATAGAAATATTAGACTGTTTGATGGCTGCAATAAGGATAAAAACAAGTTCTTTACGCACAGTTTTCATCAAGTAGCTTACAGACATTAGTCAACACATACATTCAACAAGTCAGTTTCCTACATAGCCTATTGCACTTAACTTTATGTCGGCACGATGAGCAGACACACACTCTTTGGGAAGATTTTCTACTGCAGCTGTTTTACGCGCGGTGGTCGCACAGCGCGCGCAGCATCAGCATCCCCATCCCCATCACCATCAGCAACCGCACGGCACAAGCAGACAAAACATGTCTTTTTATCTCTTTATCAACCGCTTTCTACCGCCAATTGGGGATCAAAAACGACATTAATTCACCACGCTTTTGAGTTTTACACAGCAGCATGCCTTACCTTGAGTTGTCGCGGCTTGGAGAAGTGTGGCTGCGTGTGTGTGTGTTTGCAGCCCCCTCCTTATCCAAAAATGGAAAGTCTGGTCCTAGTTGGTAGATCTGGACTCGAGGAGGAAGGATAAAAAAACAAAACACCTCAATAATGTTTCTGTGTTGGTGTGCAAAAGAGCGTCAGAGAGGTGAACTAACCGCAGCAGCTCCTGCTCTGGCACGACTGTCTGCTCTTCGGTGAGAATTAGTTTGCTTGTTTTCTGACTGCCGCCCTCCCTCCCACTCACTCTCACTCACTCACTGTCTCCCACCCATGAGAGATAAATAATCTTTCATCTCTCTCTCTCTCTCTCTCTCCCTCTCTCTCTCTCTCTCTCTCTCTCTCTCGCTCTCTGTGTGTGCCTAGCAGGTGGGCATATTTGAATAATGTGAGATCATTATTAAAGGCTGCTGGAGGCCCCAAATAATGTGTGTGGTTTAACAAAACTGTCTGCCTGTGTGTGTCAGTCAGTCAGTCAGTCAGAATAGTTTCTCCGGCTGTCCGGTGTGTGCATGCAGCCAGTCAGTCAGTCAGCCAGCCAGCCAGCCGAGCAGCCAGCGGGATTGGGAGTGGTCAGGATTAAAACCGTGGGATTATAGCCTTACCTCAACATCCATCATTTCATCTCACAACACTGGATGGTGGACAATGACATCAGCCTTTGGCAGACGCAGACAAGCAGACAGATTCATGTGGGTAGGGATGGAGAGAGATGGGAGAGAGAAAGAGAAGAAGAAATGAGAGGAAACCTTTTCACCTCTCAGACGGATCCACGTGAATCTAATGCTTCGTGTAAAACCTGTCAGACTACTAACAGGGCTTGCAGGCCATAATAAAAGGGTCACTGGGGTGAGATGTATGCTGGGTGAATGTGGATATGCAATGTGTCTCTCTCTCTCTCTCTGTGTGTGTGTGTGTGTGTGTGTGTGTGTGTGTGTGTGTGTGTGTGTGTGTGTGTGTGTGGTGGATGCACAC
>CAKAOI010053134.1:11079-32728 GCA_916701655.1 Sebastiscus albofasciatus | reverse complement strand
TGAGTGAAGTATCACTGCTGAGGGCGATACAGTAGTACGTCATTTAAACAGCTGCATAAAAAGAAGCAATTGTGCATCAGTGTTTTCAGTCAAATACTAGTTTTTAGCCTCCAAGAAGGACAGACCTAGATATAATCTATCATAGAAGAGGCAGAGACACCCGTTCCTCTACCCGCAGCAATATCAATACACCATTAAAAAGTTTATTTAAGATCTAACGGGGTGCTTCTATTGAAAGACGACCGTCGTGATTTCAAAAGTCAGCTCCTTCCAACTTGATTTCGACGCACTGAGGAAAAAAAAATAAACCTAAGCACAAGAGAATAAAACTGAGTATCATTAAAAGAAACTTTCCCTTTACCAAAAAGTTACATTCTGAAAGCATCATCATGAAAGAACTATTATACAGAAACTCACTCGTAGAACGACAAAAAAGCCTGAGTTGATGAATGCATTGCAGCCACTGCTTGTGTCCTTACTAATCGGTCTTCGGTAATGTGTGGACTATAACGGCTTCCTCAATGGCATTTTTGTAATTTGACCAGCCATGCAAAGCAAAGCATTAGATTGTTCTGTCTCCTCTCATTATAGATACAGTATGCAGTTTATCAGAGCAGGTACTTTGTGTTGGTGTACCTCACGTCCCCCAGTATAGGCCGGCCTCTAAATGAAGCCACATCGCCCCTGGGTTCAGCCAGCCCCCCAGGAGCAATCATCCGCTACAATTAGACTCGCGCCGACCCCGCCTTAATGAGCTTGTTAAAACCTCAGCTCGTTAGTCTGGCAATAGGGAGGTGGAGATGAGAATTGAGCTTTTTTTTTCCGTCTCCCTGACGTTTAATGAAAGTGTATTATTTTTAAGAACATGGCCCACTTCCTAGAAGGCCTGCGGTGAAGGGTCATAGGAGGATGTGCATGTTAGTGCATGCAAGAATGAGCACAGGTTGCAGAGGTTGTGTACGTGTATGTGTGTGTGTGTAACTTCTGCTTTTCAACTGTCCCACAGAGAAGCTACAGTATGCATTTGGACATTTTCTGCAGAAATATTTAATGTCTACGCATTTTGATTTCAAAACGTGAGAGCAGAAGAAAGACGCAGATGGACACAAAGCCCTAAAACCTTAGGATCGGTTTGAACTTTAAGGTCCGGGGTTCACAAAAGAAATCTAGAAGGAATGATGTGTACAACGCAGAGAGGTCTAACGTATTGGGATGTGTGTAGCTGACATATTACACCCTCCAAATGACGTACGCTTTCTATATGTTCCTTATTCCAACAGATGAGGAACGGCTGAGTGGTTAAGTTGAAATGAGTTCACTACAGAAAGCTAAATAAGGTGACAACAAGCTGGAGGGAGATTGCCTGAAAGTTTACATGAGCTACTGTTTCAGTCATTTTCAGTAAATATCACAGTATAAAACCTGCGTTTTCTGTTTAAAAAACACAAACTTCGGAAGATAGCAAGTACTACTCACTCATCTTTTAAGTGGTTAAGTCTCTAGTGTTATCTGGAGTGCACAGCTGATAGTATGTGGTTTGTGTAACAGAATATTTAACCATGTGTGGACAGAGAGCGTCCGATGTTATTAGGCTTTAAATAAATAAAAATACCACAAATCTATCTTCTTATGTTGTTGGTTTCTTATTCTGTCAACATGAAGACACAACGAGGCCAATATCATTCATCATTACTATAAATTATTGGTTAAAGTTTAGTATTACAAAAAATATAAATGCATTTCTAGGGGATTCAGTGAGCCCCTGAACCGACGCACACTGCGCCTAAAACCTTATCAGACACTTTATCTACTCCGTATCAGTCCGTAGATAGTCAGCAAACATTAAGCAAGATTAGCATTTATTTGAAATCAGATTTCTGGGGACTTGATGACTGTAAGTCTAATATTTACTCTCCTTTTGGGTCCTCACAATAGCTGCTAAACTATCCGCCATGTTCCACCAGCTAGTCGCTATCTTTGTCTGCCTGCTGTGTAGAGGCAGGCAGGCAGGCAGGCAGGGTGCACTGGGTTTATCAGAGCTATTCTGCTGAAGACAGCTTCTTGCTGCTGCTGGACACAAAGGCTGATGGGAGAGGTGAGAGTACACCGAACAGTTAACACGCTGTGAGAGTAAAGCAGTGACTTACAACAGGTTAAAAAAGGTCAGTCGAGCTGCAGAGTTGTGTCATTGTGTGATTCATCACTGTGACGAAACGCAAAGACTCACTTAACCTTCTGACATATTAACCTTTATATTCACTGTTTAACCCTTTACCATTCCGCCCTCTTTTTTTAGCGGGGTAGGGGTGGGGGACAGGGGATGTCCAGGGGGAGATAAATAGATGTCACATAGAAGTGGTGTACATCATCTGAAAGCTGAGGACCTGGAGATTAATTTGAGATGCAGCTCAGCACTGTGTGTCAAGTTGTTCTAGTCATTAATAAGAAAAAGAAAATTAATTAATTAATTAAGATAAATTGTAAAAGTGTATGAGCGTAGAACATTATGATAGAAGTATATGATGGTCATCTCCATGCTCTGTCATGTCTCATAAGTCGTTGCAACAATTTTGGTGTTGATATAATTTGTTACACAGATTTGGTGCTAAATTTAACAATTTTTTACCACTTGAGAATTGATAAAAATGATCAATAATCCCTCCAACATACCACATTAAGACACCAAGACCTTGAGGAACACCATCGAAGAAGCCATGCTGTGATTGGGATCAAACATTTTTGACATTTGGAAATTTCTGCAAGAATTGCATTTTTCAGGGATTGGATGGCGAGCACTTGTGTTGTGTAAACTGCTCAGAAACCCCCTTATTGTCAATCTAGCTAGGAAAGCCATCCATCCTCTGAATGCTCTAGGTCTCTAGTTTGTGGTTGTAAAGTTTCATGAGGCTGTGATTATCCTAGAGGTCACCACAGGTCATTTTATATACTGAGGTCAAGTTTCAAAAAATGGTCTCACTACAATGAAAGGTGTTCTCTGACATGATTGGTACCAATGGATTCCTGATATCTTCCCTCTACCTTTAAAAACCTCCGCTACAACCTCTGAAAGACAGAATAGCGGCTGGGCCCACCGTCGGGCCGTCAGAGTTTTAAAGGGTTAAGCTCTATGTATATCCACTGAGGTATACTGGTAAAAAGCAACGCCGTGATGACACAGCAGCTGGTCTTGATTCTTCTTCTACACTCTGGTATCAAACCTGCTAAATCTCTAGTTATTTAATCATCCACATCACACCGATGAACCTTCTGCTGCACTATTTCAGTCCTACTATGAGTGAACATCTGAGTTTTATGGTCATATTTCTTCTTAAATACTTAGCGTACCTGCAGATCAGCTTTTTTCTTATCGGGTAGGTCTTTATCTGTAATAGGATCTAATTTGGGCTCTAATGGCTCTCTGCAGAAGAAAAGCTGAGACTCGGTCGATTAGGGACCTGCTTGATTTTCAATTTTCTAGTTGCATTTGAATTTTTTTCACTCCATCTTTGTGCCTCTCTAACACTATCTGCCTCTTTATCTATCCCTGCTTCTCTGTCTGTCTCGGTCACATCAGACAAAGCAGCCCTGCAGCGCGTTCATCGTTAAAATCCTGCTAACCACGAGCAGCCTGTCTCATTGACCTTGTTTGAAGCTCACAGTGCCACAGCCAACAACAATTACTCATCACGCTGTTTGGGGCTAAGCCTAAGCTAATACTAAGTGGAGTGGAATGAAGTGTCGTAGCGTAAAACGCTAACGCTTGCAGCGGCTCCGCTGTGACAAATGCCCGCGCTCTCTTCTTATCCATCAGGCTCAAGACCAGACATTGATCATTGTTTGGACGGAGTTTAACAGCCACTTCCCTGCGCTAGAAAAAAACACACAGGCCGGACACACAAACACACAGAGGAGCCCTCATTCTGCTCAGAGAGAAAGAGCTAAAATAAATGTTGAGTAGGCTGGCTGCTTCGTGAGTAGAGTACACCAATGTTTTACTCTGTGTGGGAGACAGGGGAGGCAGGGAGAGAAGGGAGGGGGGGAGTGAAATGGAGTTGTTGCTCTTAGTTTGGCAATAAAACACCACTGGAGTGTGCACAGAGATATACAGAGTGTGTATGTGTGTGTGTGTGTGTGTGAGAGAGACCTGCACCTTTTACCGCGTTGTGCAAGAAAGTTAAACGCTTTTGCAAAGTGATGAAGAACACGCAGTTTAAGAGCTGCCGGAACACACTTCACCTGCAGACATGTACTCACAGTGTAGGCTGTAAAGAAACAGCCACTTACACAGCGGAGCAAAGGTGCAAGGGTGAAAGTAGGCCGGTTACGGTCCGGTACTCCGTCCCACTAAAAGCTTTCTGCCAAAACCCACATACAACCCGTCACAACCGATCGCATTTCAACAAGAAAACACATCTGCTAACATCAGGTCAACACACGGTTGATTACCTCCGTCGGGGTGGTTGTATGTTTGGTTTGTTTGTACACGCATTAAAGCCTCCCTCCAGCGTATTCTGACATTTCGATGATATTTCATATTTATTTGAGTCATTTCCTGACTAAGTTGATTAGCCACACTGTTTGTCAAAATTTATTTTGACAATTTTCATGCTCAAAGTAAAAAAAAAAAAAAAAGAAGGTGGTTGCTAAAATGAGAATATGACGTATGACCATAGTAGAAGCTGCAGGTCAAAGGTCATCCTTCAAGCTGCAGGCTCACTTATGCTCATTTGAGTCTGAACAGCAGCAAACAGATAAATCTGTTTATCTCTCTGTCAGTTTATCATTCTAGTTAGTTAACTTGTTACATCAGCTAACTGAAGGTTTTCATTTTATTTTTTAGTTTCCTCCACCTTAGTTTAGTGCGTTTATTTTCACCATGGCATTTGTGTGTGCGGTGAACGGGTGAAATCAACACAGTGAATTACACAAAATCCCACCAGCAGAATTAACAACACACTGACTGTCTCTCTCACTCGCTCTCTTAAGACACGGAAAACAGCCGATATCGTTTTGGATGTTTGCGAGCCTTTAACAGGTCTGTACGACGGGAGCGCACAACTTTCAACCCAACAGGACACAAGAGAAAAGCCCTGTTAGAGGAATAAATGAATCTCAGTGCAGCCCGGTGCGGTGTCGGTGCTGGGAGCTGAGGCGAGAGCGGCCGGTGTTAGCACCTCCAAAACGTCCCGAAACTGCATTTCAAACGGCGGACCTCGGCAGCATGTCTATCTGCACTTAAGTGTGCAGTGGCCAGCGTGCAGCGGTGAGGCTCCTCGGTGTAGCAGGAGGAGATGGTGAAGAAGTGAGAGAGAGAGAGAGAGAGTCTATTCTTGTCTCATTTGTGATCTGATAAACAGTAAAGTCCTCTAAACTGGGTTGAGAAACGATAAAATCTGGTTGCCATGGTGATGAATTACATCTGAATATTAACCACACCCCCAGTCTGTTTGAGAAAGAACGTTAACCAAAAAACAGAAAGTAAAACTGGCTGGAGGGGGGCTTTAAGGTCTTTTCAGACTCTGACTGCGCTCCTCATGCAGACAAGAGCTCCGGGAGTAAACGCCAGGCGCTATGCGTGGCAACCATGGAAACGGCATCTGTGCACTACAGTAGGCCATGTATCCCAGCTGGTACAACTGTGTGGTGGTGGTGGTGTTTCAAATATCCCTAATCACAGCTCCATTTGTTGACACACGTGGCAATGCTGTTTCACTTTCATTAATATTATCAGATAGGGCATTTGTGCTGCAAATACGAGTTCCCGACTTTCCCGTGAATGTCCCCTTAAGGCAGAACAACTCAAAACTTAAAAAGTTTTCTCAACATTTACAAATTATTCTGCAGCACTTTCACCATTTAAATAAATAATTAGCTATAGATGATGTCAAGTGTTTCTAATTTCTTTCTCCACCGTACAGGAATTGAATAGAGTGTTCAGGGATGCATGAAGCTGGGAGTCGGGGGGGGACTATATCAAGCGATGAAGGTCGTGGTAGCTGAGTAATACCGGCAAGAACTTCAATCTACTGTCACCCCTGTGCATCAAACACTCACACTGCAAGAACATCTCCATCTTATTGAGGCACGCAGCTGAATCCAGAAAGAAGAAATCTGCCACTAAAGAGTGAATTTGGGCCGCAACTAACGCATTTTGATTATCAATTTATCTACAGATTATTTTCTCAATTCATCAATTAATCATTTGGTTTATAAAACATCAGACAGAAGTGAAAATCTCAAATTTCCAAGGTCCAAAGTAATGGCTGTCATCCATCAGTCTGACTGTACTACCACCATTATTACTCCTACACAAACACTAAACACAGTTACTGCATGGCTTAGTTTAATAATAGAAGGTTTTAATTGAGCGTGTGCGCTCTCCTACTTCTATCTTTGTGAGGACCATTTTCAGTTTTAGACCCTGAGTGTTTGAATATTTGGCTGCTCCTCCCTTCTTCAAAAGGGCTCTTTGAAGGTTTAGATCTTGTCTGGGTTTACGATCATGCTACGGTCAGGGCAAAGGCTCTGGCACACCTGTCGGGCTGTCAGTGAGCGTCCATCGGTCATGTTTTTGTCCCACATCGTCGACTCTAGTCTGCCCATTTCGGAGGTTTTTCGGCCGATTCAGACTGTTGAATCAGCGGCGGGACTCGTCAGTGAGAGAAATCACTCTGATTGGCTGTTCAGCTTCAACGAATCGGTGCACGAGAAGAGAAACTGAAGTGAGGAAAGCAAGCCAACGAGTAAAGTCAAGAGGACACACACAGAAGGCTCTTCTCATTTTTCATCTTCATCTCATCTGATCGTTCCAACACATGGATATTTTCACAGCGACACGGCCATCTGGAATGAAGCTAAGCGGTATCGCAACAACGGCTCGTATATCCGCAGTCCTCGGTCTTCCTGTTTCCCTTTTTAAATGACGAATAGAGACTACCGCCGCCTGCTGGTGTGGAGTTATTTCCAGAATGCACGTGGTAGTCGTCTGTAGGCTTTGGGGTGTGTTCAGGTGCAACTTTGACCAAGACAAAGGCGACGTGAGGCAACACAACAGGTGGCTTTCATCGCCACTAGTATTTTATGTCGGTTTGGTGTGTCTAAGATTTTATTGCTTTTTTTTTAAGGTTGACTAGCACCACCTTATCTGGCAGAACTCTTGCATCTTCATTCTCCAGTTAGAGCACTGAAGTCGACCAATCAGATGCTCCTGGATGTCCCCAGAATGAGACAAAAACAGGCGACCGAGCCTTTGGGGCGGCCGCCCCTGATCTCTGGAACAGCTTACCTTTTCATATAAAAACTGCTCAGACTACAGAAACCTTTAAGTCCCTGCTGAAGACCCTCCTCTTCTCGCTGGCGTTTGATTGAGTTGAGCTTGACTTGTTTTCTTCTGTCCTTATTGTTGTTTGCTCTGCATATGTATTTTGTGCCTGTTCAGCACTTTGGTCAACTGCGGTTGTTTTTAAATGTGCTATTAAAAAGAAGTTTGACCTGACTTGACTTTGACTATAAGGGTCCTCACAAGTATAGAATCATACTTGTGTGTATGCAAAGGTCAGTCTGATTGTGCTGATCGTACAAAGAATAAGAACTTTTTTTTTTCCTCCGTGGAGGATTTAATTGGCAGGTCATCACCACGTTAACCTTTGACCTGACTGCATTCACCTCCAGCACACCTGAACCACAGCAGCCACACAACCTCACTAACACACACACCTTCTAGGTAAGACGGAGACTGAATATGAACGCTGTTTCTCTTCCCCCTTTTTCATGGCGTCAGAGTAGAGGGCGTGAACAGAATAGAAATGAAGATGTGAAGGAGAAGAGGAGGAGGAGGAGGAGGAAGAGGAGAGACCTTGGAAAGAGACAGAGCGAGGGGAGAGGAAAAGGAAACGAGGACAAACTGAAGGGTTGTTTAAGGGGAGAGGTGGGGAAGGGAGGAGGAAATAAAGCGAGGAGGATAATACGAAAGGAGAGACAGATACAGAAATTAAAAAAGGAAGTGAAGCGAGGCGGGAACTATTGATGAGGTCAACCGAGGCAACGGAGAAAAAGTGTGACAATTTTTGCAGAATGAAGTCATCCTTATTGATCTGTCACATCAGTCGATATGTTTGTTCCTATTGTAGTGTGTTTTTATGCGTCTTGAGTCTCATAAAGTAATGCAGTATAGTGGGCAGGACTGTGTACAGTGTGTGTGTGTGTGTGTGTGTTGAGATGCAGTCATGCCGAGGGTGCTGACAGGATCACGTGGTATTTCTCGGGGTGATGCAGTGCATTCTGCGTGGTTGTTTGACTAAAAAGTTGTTACTCTGTGGGTGTCCATGGAGATTGTAACCAAAGCAACAACAACTATGAAACTGTTACTACACATACCTCGGCCCTGGGGGAGGAGAACTTGTCCATGTTTGGTTTGATGGTCTTCCTAAAAGACAAAGAGAGATATGAGAGACGTAAGAGGACAGATAAAACACGTCTCCCAGAAACACTGCAGGTGTGATCAATAACAGGATGCATTACCCCTTGATGGGAGATCAAAATCTGGCCGTTTAAGGATCTCTAATTATAATTATTTTAGTCAAACCTAAGCTGGGTATTCTTAGCCACACTAGCAGCATGGCTCTAGAGATAGTTAGAAATAGAGACATTTTGTACAGACATCCATGTTCCCCAGAGGATGAATCCTACTGACTTTTCCTCTGGCGGCATCATGTTGTTAACATTTTGTTTCAGAGTGAACTGAATTGTCTCAACTGTGGATTGAGATGTAATTTGGTGCAGACATTCATGTTCAATGACCAAAAAGGGATGCAAAACGACTACAGAGAGATGAAAAATGACCAAAACAAAACTCAAAACAACTACAAAGACGCACAAAGCGACTATAAAGAGATGCAAAACAACCAAAAAGAGACGCTAGGTTACCACAAAGAGATGCAAAATGACCACAAAGAGATGCAAACGACTACAAAGGGACACTAGGTTACTACAAAGAGATGCAAAATGACCACAAAGAGATGCAAAACGACCGAAGAGACACTAGGTGATTACAAAGAGATGCAAAACGACCAAAAAGAGACACTAGGTGATTACAAAGACATACAAAACAGCCAAAAATATGTCTCGTTGAATCTGTGGCTCTTGTTATGTAGGAGGGTTGTGGGCATTGATACTATGTTTAAGAATACTGAACTATAATCAATGCTTTTCTTATGCAAGAAAACAAAATGTACAAATTGGACCAATTCCATGTCAATTTTAAAATCATTTTGTAAAGAATATAAATAAAACTCAATATAGGCAGAAAATATACAGCCAGTAGTTTAATGGTGCATGGAAACTCTTGCTCAGGTTGGATGTAGCTCATTTATAAAAAGTTGTTCAGTGTAAAATATTGGACCTGTGCAACAAACAGCATCTGGTTTGGAGGACATGAGGACAATCAAATATGTGGCAACACTGGAAAGAGGAAATGTCACAGTTCCTTTGTACTGTTCCACAACATCTAAATAAAGGCAGATCAGATGTAGGAGCAGAGGAAGTAATGAGAGTCCACATTTGCATCATTTCCTGTTGAGAGATTTTCCCGTTACCAAATCTCCTGCTGCTGTAATCTGACCGCGGGGACGTGTGCCAATCAGACGCCTGAACAGCCGTTATGAAGGAGGAAGTAGACCGTAAACAGGGTAATACGTCTCTGCGGACTTTTCTCAATGTTTTCCCCAAATTTATGAATCCTTGCCTCCGTCGACTCTTCACTACTCAACTGCATCCATTTATGATGTGAGGGGATCAGATGGGAGGAATCAAGGCCGCAATTATTTACCAAATGGGACATCATAACTGCCTCGTTTTTTTTTATTTGACATAAAATATTTATGCCCTCTAGGTGCTGTCTCAAACACAACAAACTGCTTATTAAAGACTGTTTGAGTAAAGATTAAAAAATCAATACTGAGGTGGATCTATTAATCAACTAGGTCACTTTGGTTGTTTTGCATCTCTTTGGGGTCATTTTGCATCTTATTTAGGTCGTTTTGCATCTCTTTGGGGTCGTTTTGCATCTCTTTGTAGTCGTTTTGCATCTCTTTGTAGTCGTTTTGCATCTTATTTAGGTCGTTTTGCATCTTTTTCTATCGTTTTGCATCTCTTTGTAGTCACTTTGCATCTCGTTTTGGTTCTTTTGCGTCTCTTTGTAGTCGCTTTACTTCTCCTTTTGGTCGTTTTGCATCTTTTTTGTCGTTTTGCATTTGTTGGTTGTCATTTTGCATCTTTTTCTGTCCTTTTGCATCTCTTTGTAGTCACTTTGCATCTCGTCTTGGTTGTTTTGCGTCTCTTTGTAGTTGCTTTACTTCTCCTTTTGGTCGTTTTGCATCTCTTTGTAGTCGTTTTGCAACTCTTTGTAGTTTGCATTAAGTGTGGGCATTTTGTGTCTATGAAGAAATGTTAGTAGTTAGCAGTAACTACAAACAGAGGCTCTGGCCCAGGGGCCCAACAGGTTAGGGGGCCCCCGGGCAGACCCATTCAGTAATCTGTCCATGTATATCATTGCCTCCTCTGGCAGACTCCTGCTACTGCTTGAGGATGGTGGAGAAGGTTGAGAGAAATGAACTGGAAACTAGGAAGAATCCCATCTAATGAGGCGCCAAGGTGAATCTGCTTTGTTATGACAGGACACCACTTTTGTAAAAAAAAATTCAAACATTTCCCAGATTGTCCTTGACATTGAAGATGAAGCCTAAATAACCAGACAATGGAGTGTTCAATTTGACAGCTGACTTACCAGTAAGACGCAAACTTCCAGTGCTCTTTCACTCTAAATAACGTTTGATGTGAGCTAATATTGTAGTGTTCTGGAGGAAGTAAATGCTTGCATAAGCACCACGCACACACACACACAACCCTGTCTTCTCGCTGTGAATACTGAACAATTAGTGGGTCCAAGCAAATGTGTCTTTTATAGCACTAGATCAATAACTCCTACCACTAATATGAATCCCTGCTTATGTAAACTTGTATTTATAACACTAAAGCTACAGTAACATTTGAAATAGTGATACAAAATCTGCATACTTCCATTCAATTTCTTCCGAGGAACTGAATTTTCCGTCTAAATGACTTCCATCAATCAATATACAGACTTTAATAGCATCTCATCTTGATGGAAAGCTCTGGAATGAAACTTGCATGCATGTAAGTCTGCCAAAGTAAACTCTTTTGTCTCTTAAGAGCTTTACACACCAGGGACGTGATGAATTAACAACAGAATATTTCTCATCAAAACTATTTATACCGGCAGTGAAGTGAATTTGCGACAGTTGCAACACTTGTTCAATAAAAGGTTTGAATAGATTCTTATAATATATTATATATATATAAAAGTTAAATCAAGTATCCAAGTACTATAGTTTAGTTTTCCTCTTACCTGAGAAAAACTGACACTAAAACCCATTACCAGTTTAATTATTAATATAAATCTAATACTTGAAGCGTTTCAAGGTTTGTGCTTTTTGGGTAAAAAGTCCATTATCTCCCATCCTTTTCCTCTTTCTAGCAGCCTGTTGTTGATCCTCTACATTAAACCGAGAGCTGAACCCCATCTGCTCCGACTACTTTCATTTCAAAACATGATTTAATTCGTTCATTTTTATTCATCACTTCAAGTGATGAAAACTGCTCTTAAAAAGCCTAATGGCTCTAGATTGATAATAATTATGGGAACTTTTAAAAGATAAGGAGGCATTTTTTTCCCATCTTGGTGATGAAAATGTCTCTGGTATTTCACATTTTGAGGACTTGAGTTGCTTTTACTGAGGATTTCTTATTCACAAAGAAATTTATGCAAATCCATTTAGGGCACAAACAAGTGCCAAAAAAATAACCCATTTCCTCATTAATTGCAGGTGCTTCAGTTCAGCTTCACCAAGGCTGGCACCTTTACACCCTAACCACTTTGGATAATTGGATCTTTGGATCTGAAGCTCTGATAAAAAGCTTTTTTCAAACGGTCTGACACGTTGGTGTTGAGAACGGTGGCATCTTTGTGTCATTGTGCACAGTTTGAGGATGTGTTGTCTGAATGCTCTACGGTATATGAATATATAGATACAGAATGATAAAGCTCATGATGGATCTGGAGTAACGTGGAGATCACATCTTCATATTAAGTCACATCTTAGCTAACTGTTTAGCATTACTACCGGTCACTCTCTTTGTGCTTGTTAGCATCACGTGCACGGGGGAGGGCTTACACTTTGCGGGTAGGTGGGCGGAGACGCCGGAGGTTTCGCGGTTGGTGCTCGCTGTCCTGGTCCGTCTGGTAGAAAAACATCCTGACAGCCTCGTCGAGCAACAACCATGTTGGCAGACCCAGCAACCTCTGGAGAGAGAGGAGAGAGATGTGAAGGGGTTGGATAACAAGACAGGAAGGAAAGGATAGAGCGGTGGTTCCCAACCTGGGTTCCAGGTCCCCCTCAGGGGGGTGCGCCAGGATTTGTCTGCTCTGAGGTTGTCAAAATCAATCAATAGTAATAGTACAGTAAAATAATCAAAAGTATCATATAAACCTATGAAACCTAAGGAATCCGTTGGTACCAACCATGTCATACTAGCTTGTCGAGGAGGAGGCTAAACAACACTCCAAACTTACGCTAAATTTTAGCGATAAAAAACTGTCATGGCCATTTTCAAAGGTGTCCCTTGACCTCTGACCTCCAGATATGTGAATGTAAATGGGCTCTATGGGTACCCACGAGTCTCCCCTTTACAGACATGCCCACTTTATGATAATCACATGCAGTTTGGGGCAAGTCCTAGTCAAGTCAGCACACTGACACACTGACAGCTGTTGTTGTCTGTTGGGCTGCAGTTTGTCATGTTATGATTGGAGCATATTTTCTATGCTAAATGCAGTACTTGTGAGGGTTTCTGGACAATATCTGTCATTGCTTTGTGTCGTTACTTGATTTCCAATAACAAATATATACACACGTTTGCATAAAGCAGCATATTTGTCCACTCCCATGTTGATAAAAGTATAAAATACTTGACAAATCTCCCAAATCTTAAGGTACATTTGGAACAGATAACAAATGTGCGATTAATTTGCGATTAATCGAGATTAATTATGGACAATCATGCGATTAATTGCAACTAAATATTCCCTAACAATAACACACTTCCTTGATAATTTATACAAAAGTCTGCATATCAGACTATTTAAATTTGCTATTTAGTAGGCCACATTCTGTTTAAACCCGGCATTCGATCCATATTTGTTGGCGTTTAGCCTTTAAAATACAACATTTTCACTGCGGCCAAAAAACACAAAAGAGAGGCATGCGCCTGTATTGATGGGGCGGTCTAGCAGCAACCTTACAACACCATAAATTACATGTATTTAACCACAATAACTGGTGGTTATCTCACACTAGAAGATCATATTATGTCTCTGCATTTGCCTGAATCCACCAAGAGTTATATTCATTAAGGAAAGTAGATTTAACTAAGACTAATTCATTTAATACACTGAATCACTTTCATCATTTTGTTTGAGGATTTGTAAAAATTTAAGGATAATGACGTCAGAAAATGTGGGGGTGGGGTTCAGCTTTTCTTAGATACAAGTAGGGGGGGCATCAAGGAAAATAGGTTGGGAACCACTGCGATATAGGACCAAAAGAAAAATAATGAGGCAGCGTTTGAGGTGGAAGGTGGGGAAGCCGGGTGGAGATGGAAGGTCAGCAGAGACAAGATGGGTCTAAGGAGAGTGGGAGTTTGATGGAAGAGGAGAAGGAGAAGTAGGGTGGTGGGAGACTCAAGCGAGAACGGTGGAAGGAGTGGATGAAAAAAAGAGCAGATGAAGAGAGGAAGATTACAAGTGCAAGGCGAGCGAAGGCGAGAGAGTGTGGCAAAGTGAGAACCACGTAGGTTGCGGGAAAAAAAGCAGAAAAGAGAAGTGAGTGAGTGGGAGAAAGAGAACCTGATCATGTTTTTAGCGATGGAGCAACGCTGAAACATGTCAAAAGTCCCACAACTACAGTCAGTCAGACGTGATGTGGGCACAGGGCAGAGCAAAGAGAAGAGAGCAGCAACGCCTACATGTTGAGCTCCATCTGCAAACTGCTGCTGAAATATCCGAGTCGGTGCTTATCCACCTACAGCATCGCTCAGCCCACCAAGTTGTAGGCTTCTGCTGCAGAAGACACCAAGCATGCCAACAAACTCTTTCCTTTGTACAAAATAAAAGACTGCATTACATTAAAAGTGATTACCTTCATGTACGTGTTGAGTTCAGGGATTCGGCTCTCTGCAATCTCCTTCTTGTTGCCCATGAAGACTTTTCCTAAAGAGAAACATGCTCACAATGAAAAAGGTGCAGGAATAAAATCACCAGGGGGTCGGATGTATAATCGTTTCCCACACACACAGTTAACTGGTGTTTATGGAAGAAGAACATGCAGAATGTGCACAGCTCACACATACTGTACTCCAGACCAGGCGAACAGACGTTTCTCTACTGTGAGCTCAGTGTGATATAGAAATGAAAACATAAGGTGAGAGACTGAATCTAATATGCAATATTATTCTTTTAGGCTCCAACCCAGTTTCACTGACTGTATATGATTTTTTATCGACTGCACCCTGCAGAGATTATGTCATGAATACGAGGATGCACATGCACACGCCACGACACGTCATATACAGCCTACGCTATTCATCTGATTGGTGGCGGTAACGTGATTCATGCATCAAGTGTTCACACCTGCTGCGTTTCAGCTGCGTTTCTGCTGCTGCTGTCAGCCCTTTCTTTCTACATAGTGTTTGCCTTTTAATGGCCATTTAACTTAATTATAAATATCATTTATATTTATTTTAGACAGAGAAAGGTTAAGAAACGTGTGGTAATTTGTATATAATAGTAATAATTCACAATTAAAACCTGTGCTATATTCATTCATGGAGCTCTGCAAGTCACTGCATGTTATACAACACTATCCTACACATAATTCAGAATAAAAGCCTTGTGTCCTTGTGAAGGAATTCTGTCAGAAACGCAGAAAAAAACACTTGAGGGCTTTTATTTTGAAATGAAAGCAGGAAGTGTTGATTTAAAAAATAAATCTTATCGTAATATATTCTACATATATCTAGACATTGAAACTGTAGTAATCTTACTTGTATGATGTCAATATAAAGTCAATTGATCACTTTCAATGTCAGTTGTTGCTGTAAACCGCGCGGCTTGCATTGAAAATAGGAAAGACCTCGAATATCTAGAAGAGACGCAGCCGAGCCGCACGTCTCACGCGGGCAGTGTGACTGCTCGAACATGTTAACACGGATGCCGAAATAAAAAACAAAAGGTAACGCCAAACGCTGCTGACGTTCCTGGTGTGGCCCAGGCTTTAGGCTTGAGAAGCAGCTGATCTTCATCGGAGGTGGAAAACCAAAACTAATAAAAGACACTTCTGATCAGGCACAAATCTCCCCATTGTGTGACTTAATGTAACCTGGTAGCTCATGAAATGATTCAGGGAGCCAAGGAGTAAAATGTAGAAGTACCAGTACAGCATACCGGTGAGTACCGGCCCACTTCGAGCACTGATGTAGGCATATTTGTGCCTTAGAGAGTAGAGATATTTATACACTTAGCCTCAAGAAAAAGTCAGTTCTATTAAACTTTCTACAAGAACGCCATGTATTTTAGCAGTATGTGGGGTATTTTAAATCAAAACCACATTTGTTTTATCCCAAACTAGACTAATGCTCCTCTAGAAAACACATCCTTCATGAGGGGCGTGGACGTATTACCCTTCATCCCTAATATCACACCAAGTCCAGTCAGAAATGATGAGGCGCAGCGCAGACTGCTAATGCTCTAAATCAGGCCGCTCAACAATCCATCCAGAGCCATCCAACACTGCTGTTAAATCTGATTTAGCACAGTCTTAATGACCCTCAGCCCTCTCTCCTCTCTGCTTCTGTCCTCTCCTTCACTCCATCACTCATTTACTCACTGATGATGAATCATTCACTCATCTGCTCACCTCTCACCACCTGCTGAATACAACGCTCTGCCGACCTTCAATCTATTGTAGAATAGTTTTTCTTATTTCTATCATAATATCGATGTTGCATTAAGCCCAAAGGCTACACCTGAGATAAAACAAGTGTTTGACTTGCAGATAGCAGCGGATATATTTAGATTAATCTATTAAGGACAAGCAAAGAGAGGAGAGAGAGAGAAGGCGCAAAACAGTCTGGCATTAAGATCATTTTTCAGTAATTAATATTCATTAATCACAAAAGTTTCAATTTGACCAAACAGACCTTTGTCCTTTTCCATTATTGTTTTTTTGCTTCTACCCATCTCCCATCCTCCCCTCTGTCTCCCTCCTCCTCCCGCCCCTGTCTTTCTTATTCCCTCTCCATCCTGATGAGATCTGGCACCGCAATTAAACCCATCACATCTAATATTATCCAGCAGACTCCTCGGTGGCAGACGCTAAATCAGAGTTTGTAGAAAAGGAGAACTTTCTCCGATATAGAAAGTGACATTGAGAGATATTCCCCTTAAAGTCTATAATAAAGAAGTTATGTCACAAATGTCTTGCTGTTAATTAGGGTTGCTGTCACATGACAGAAATCCAACATGTGACTGGAATCAATATATTTATAGTGGGTTACTTTGAATAAACTATAAACAAATGTATCTAACAGACTGCACATGTAACAGTGGGGCATAAAAGCATCTTTACTACAGAGAGCCATGTGCTTAACCGCCTCATGTTTGACTGATTTTAGCGTCTTTTTAGGAGAATATTAAAGATGGGGTCGACAATGTTGGAAAGCTAGCATAATTTGAAAGTAGCATCGCCTCAGGAGCTCCGTCTAAACCCCCCCGTCCCCTCCACACACATGCACGAGCACCGCCGCATCGTAACTACTTCACAGACACAGAGTGGAGAGAGGACCTCAACTCAACA
Source organism: Sebastiscus albofasciatus (assembly GCA_916701655.1). Taxonomy (NCBI): domain Eukaryota; kingdom Metazoa; phylum Chordata; class Actinopteri; order Perciformes; family Sebastidae; genus Sebastiscus; species Sebastiscus albofasciatus. Next base: position 15,740 of record CAKAOI010053134.1, on the reverse strand, counting down.
ACGCGACCTCATGACAAGTAACTGCAGCAGTGCTACTGCAGGGCTGAGTTTTCTCTTCCGTTCTCCAGTAAACTTGTGGCGGCGACGTGCTTTGAGTTCAGGCTGGTGCACGCCAAGGGTAGAGTACGAGTAGGGAGGCAGGGAGGCATCTGATTGGTTCTTTCCAAGCGGACCTCGAGGCAGTGATTGGTAGACGTTTTTACAGGATTACAGCAGCTACAGATGACGGCTCTTTAACGGTCCTTTTTCAGAGCTCATCAGTAATGGATCGCTGTCGGGGTGTAAAGACCATTTCAACCAATATAACAAATAGTGTCTACTGGAGAACATCGTCAACCCTGACTTGATCTAGAAATAAAATACTAGGGCTGTCAATCAATTAAAACATTTGATCGCAAAGTAATCTGTTCAAAATGTACCTTGAAAGGGAGATTTGTCAAGTATTTAATACTCTTATCAACATGGGAGTGGACAAATATGCTGCTTTATGTTAATGTATGTATATATTTATTACAACAATGACAGATATTGTCCAGAAACCCTCACAGGTACTGCATTTAGCATAAAACAATATGCTCAAATCATAACATGGCAAACTGCAGCCCAACAGGCAACAACAGCTGTCAGTGTGTCAGTGTGCTGACTTGACTATGACTTGCCCCAAACTGCATGTGATTATCATAAAGTGGGCATGTCTGTAAAGGGGAGACTTGTAGGTACCCAGAGAACCCATTTACATTCACACATCTGGAGGTCAGAGGTCAAGGGACCCCTTTGAAAATGTCCATGACAGTTTGGAGCGTTATTTAGCCTCCTTCATGACAAGCTAGTATGACATGGTTGGTGCCGATGGATTCTTTAGGTTTTCTAATACAGAATCTGCTACAGCCTCCAAAAAGAAAAGAAAATATCCCGTTAAAAACAAAATTCACCAACATCTGACGGGCCAAATCGAACCTGATGGCAGGGCAACTTTGGGCAGCCGTGTTTCGACAGTAGATGTGATGATGTAGAGTCGGCACTCTTGTAATCAGATTACTGTGCTTCTACTGCAACAATGCTGTAAATGTGACATTGAATATTAAACCCAATCCTTCATTAACACTGTCCACAAGTCGACAGTTAAATTAAAGCCTCTTGAGGTCAAACAGAAATAAATCTGTATGCAACTGAAGTGTGTAACCTGATTCCCACCTGTAAGCAGTTTATATATCTACACACACACCTCACTCTGTCCTCATCTCTCCTAAATCGATGGTCCGAGCCACCCATTCAAAGCCCCTCAGGCTTTTATTGGTGCAGATGTTGGTTTCCAGCCTCCGATAATCAATACTGACACTGACGGCGGCTCCCAGACAGACAGACTTATGGGAAAACAACGAGCTGCAGACGGAGCAGATGAGGACGAGAGGACAAACACGGACATGCTGCAGCACAGCCAACGACCAAAGCCTGAGTGAAAATATCGTACAGCCTCAATGACTTATATTTCACCTTAATTTAGGAAGATTACATGGCTAACGACTTAAAAGGAAACCATTAAAAAAAAACACTAAATGGTGGTAAAACTGTTATGATGCAAGCATGCACCTCTGCATCACCGCCACATAGACAAACTGTTGTATAATTACTGCAATTAGCATATTAAGCATGTTGAGCTTTAAACAGCACTCTCCAGTCTGTTATTGCACCAGCTGACTCTTTCTAATTTATTTAAAGTTTCCTGTCCAAACAACTGCTCTGTTGGGTGTATTTTCTTTTCTCTTTCTCTCTTGTTCTTATTTCTTCTTGTCATCAAACAACTTTATGGTGGCGGTAACGTGATTCATGCATTCACACCAGCTGCGTTTCAGCTGCGTTTCTGCTGCTGCTGTCAGCCCTTTCTTTCTACATAGAGTGTGCCTTTTAATGGCCATTTAACTTCATTATAAATATCATTTATATTTATTTTAGACAGAGAAAGGTTACGAAACGTGTGGTAATTTGTAAATAATAGTAATAATTCACAATTAAAACCTGTACGATATTCATTCACGGAGCTCTACAAGTCACTGCATGTTCTACAACACTGTCCTGCAAATATTTCAGAATAAAAGCCTTGTGTTAACAGATGAAGGAGTTCTGGCCACAGAAAAAAAAACGCTTGAGGGCTTTTATTTTGAAATGAAAGCAGGAAGTGTTGATTTAAAAAATAAATCTTTACTTTTTGAAGCAGTATGTTGTCAAATATGTGCTAATTTGCATTCATTTCCAAAACAGAAATGTGAACATTAAATAACACCATGTTCAAAATTCTTCTTTCATTTTGTTGACATATTAGAGTCAAAGGGTTTTTACAGAGGCGATTATGAATTTATTACTCCATAAACCAGAAAATACTGTCAACAGCCATAAAAAAAACATTTTCCCCATGTTTTTTTTAAAAATTAAATATTGTATCAATCAGGCTATGAATGATATACGAACAAACCCCTCTGTAAAAAGAGGAATGACACCTTTTAATATAATGCAAATGAGGCATTATCTGATGCTAACATTTGATGAATTTAGGAGAAATCTAGAGACGTAAATAGACAAAGTAGTAAACTAAATGTTTCCACTAGTCTGAAAGAAGACATGTTATGGAGACAAAATAGACCAACATCTCAAAATCCACCAGCGCATTTAAAAATGGTGTTATACCTGTACTGTCTCTCCTTAAGCAGTCAAAAGCTGCACTGCAAAATCAAACACTTTTAATATATCAAAAAAGATATATAGAGATTTCCTAGAAGAACTTTTTTCCACGGTTTAATGTTAAGAAAGTTAAGAAAAACTGAAATAAATTGTAATATTGAATCGCAATACATATCGAATCTGCACCCAAGTATCGTGAGAGTATCAAATCGGGAGATAGGGTTTCTCTGTTTGGTTTCTCTCATTCATCACGTAGCTAAGTTACCAGGAAAAGTCACTGGAAAGAGGATAGATGGATGAATCTGCCTCCTTCATCTGTCCTCAAACCCTCACCCTTCATCGTGACTGTTTCCCCTCACGGTTTGTCCCTGCGGCTCTCATCTGTCCTTCTATCCATCTGCTCTTTTCTGACTAGTCTGAATGTCAGTCACTGGATTATACTTTCTTATTACAGTCTTCTGATGTAAGGCTTTAAACTGAGGTGACCTTGTAGGATGTAGTCCTCAGTGGCACTATGATGACTGATGGCAATGCAGACTTTGTGACATTTAGCCTGACAACTATCGAGGGAGAAACTTGCCAATATAAAAAAAATAAATAATAGAAAATACATGACTCAAATACATAAATATGCCATTAAATGTACCAAGAATAATAATAAAAACTAATGTAGGTGTTAATTAACTGATAAAATGTGACATAAATTGATATATCTGTTTTAATTTGATTCTTTATTTATTTACATTTGTATCAATTCCCCTATCTATCTACTCTTCTATTCAAATTTTCCTTTTTATTATTATTGATTCATATTAACTTATTTGTCTTACATTTATTTTTAAATTAATATATTCATTATTAAATTGTATTCATTTATTTATTTATTATTATTAACTTTTAAATGTCTTTATTTTTTTATTATTTTACATCTATTTTTTAAATGTAGTTATTTATTATTAAATTGTATTTGTTTATTTATTTTTATAAATTTTTTAATGTCTTTATTTATTTTTTTCATTTATCTTTTTATTTATTTTTAATTCATTTTCAAATTTATTTATTCATTAATAAATTGTATTTATTTCTGCATGATTTTCCCTTTGCATGTTTCTCTCCTTATTTATTTCTCCAAACTTATTTATTTCTATTTGCTTTTCATTATACATTTCTTTATTCTTCATTTATATATTTTTGATTTTAGCAGGTTCCGTCCTCCGTACACAATGTGACACTTAGCTACGGTCATATCTAAAGAGACGAGTTTTATTCCAGAAAGATGCTAACATGTCATCTTTCTGGGACTTTAATTGCTCACTATTAGAGACTAATTATTTATGGATCATATCAGCCACAATAAAATAGATCAAACTCTGGTCCTTTACTGTGTTTCCTCATCTCAGCCTGTCAGTGTTGCAGCGCTGCTCTCCTTTAAGACCGCCCGTCTGAGCATTTCGCTGCATTATCTGAGTGAGAATTAGAGTGTGTGAATGCGAAAATTTATTTGGGCGCACCAGTACGACTGACTCAAGACGGAGAGTTTGGTCTAATACGTGGAGTTGCTGATCTCTGTTATCTCTCCTCTCTCTTTGTTATTAGCAGAGCTAACTCTACTGTAGTTCCCACAACACCAACAGGGCGATACGTCTTACAGCTGATCGTGTAATTTAAGTTTAGAAACTTAGTTTTAAACCAGGACTTTCAATATTTGGATCAAGAGGTCCAGCAGTTGTTTCAGTGAGTCAGATAATATTTAACATTAAGGTAAATATTGGACTTTGCAGATACACAATATCAAGACGTAGGATCAGGACATTCCTACCCATTATGCTTTACAAGGAAACTATTTTAATTCTACTGAATAAACATTTCGAGAGTAGGAGTTCCCCTTCACACAGCAGATTTCTCATTGCATTAGTGTTGTAACGCAGCGTTTTCAGCGCTCAACTTCACTTTATTATGCAGCAACATGTGCTTAAAATATGCCA
>CAKAOI010053132.1:26812-38080 GCA_916701655.1 Sebastiscus albofasciatus | reverse complement strand
CAACCTCTCTTCACTTCTGCTGTTTTTCATCCTCTCCTCTGCACTCAAATTATCTCCACTGGTTGTTTTTCTCCTCTCTATAATATAACCATAATACGTGTTTTTCCTTCGTTTACACTTACCGCGGATGGTTTACATAGTGCCTCAAGAGAAGGCATAAACAAAGACTTAATAGAATATAGAAGAGGGAGATAAAAAAGAAAAAAAAAACATTCAATGGAGAATGGTTAAAGGTGCAAAACACACTAAAATGTTACTTTCTTTATTGGAAACAAAAGCAGGAACAGCAGGTTCCCACATAGTCTATCAAACCCAAATCAAAGTCAAACACATTACTTTAAATCTTATAAAAGTAATTTTATTTTACGTAATGGCCTGAATTCCTTTTGAAGGTGGTTCCACTTTAGTAGCTGAATTCTGAAGGAACCAGAGATAATAATTCTGACTGAAGCAGGGGTGAAGATAGTGGCAGTGCTCCAAATTAAATAAGATAAAGGGAGGAATGACCTTCTTTCGATCTTTCCACTCCTTTACCTTTATCTCTTTTGGGTGCTTGAAATAGTATTTTTGCAAACAAACAATCCGCTGCTGGCAGCAGGTTAAACACTCTGGAAGCTCTCACTGGCCAGATGTCACTTGCATCAATAGACCCTTCTCCATCTGGGCATTTATCCATCAGTTCCACATAATATCATGGAGAGCGTTACTTACTCACAGATGATTACAGCCAATCCAGTGACCTTCTGGTCACACGTTCATCTCCTGAACCTGCTCAGCTACCAGCTTGATATAAATGATTTAGATTTTTCTAAGAGGGAGCTAGTAGAAGTCTTCACTTCACTCACAGGTCAGGGCTCGCTGTATCAATGATGGTAAATGATGTTTGGACAGTGTACACACACACACACAGACGTGTCCTCTCCTCTTCCCTCTGTGTGTGAGAGTGTAACCGTACCTCAAAGTCACATTTGCGAGCTAGGGCTGAACAATTATGAGAAAAAAAAACAATATCCAAATAACTTGGATATTCGAGTCCAGCCCTACTATTTAAGATTTTCCTCAAAATCACTCTACAGAAAAGCTGACTGTTCATGTCTTTTAAGAAATAAAATACTATAGCATTGCTAATTTACATAGGAAATAATAGATATTGATGTAATTAATGGTACTGTATTTATAAGCCACATAAACACAGTTGACCATGTGTGTTCTATTTTGTAATTTTTAAGCTTTTAATGGGATCTTTGTGTGTCTTGCAAACTTTTACTTTAACCTCTTCTACTCCTTGCGTACGCTGGCATCCTCGGCCGAATTTGTTTTCTTTCAGAGGCTGTAGCAGGCTCAGTTAGAGCTAAAGTGAAGGTATCATATGAAACTAAAAAACAAAAGGAATCCATTCGTACCATGTCATTCTAGCGTGTCGGGAAGGAGGCTAAATAATGCTCCAAAGTTAGGCAAAATGTTGGCGAGGGAAAAATAGGGAAAAACCTTGACCTCTGACCTCAAGATATGTGGATGAAAATGAGTTTTATGGGTACCCACGAGTCTCCCCTTTACAGATATGCCTGTGTAACAAATGATATCAACCCCAAAATTACTGCAACAGCCCTTTTACAATCTAAATTTTCCAAATTTGAGTAGGCACCAAAAGCAAAATACAATGTTTATTACAGATTTGTGACTAGAAAAACTTGACACACAGTGCAGCTCAAATGAATGTGGCATATACCGTTGACCTGCTATCTCTCCCTAAAGATCTCCTATCCCCTAGACGTTATGTATGAATCAACATCCAACAACATGTTCAGTTTCCATTTTATCTTTTAATTTTCTTATCTTTGATTTACATATATTTTGCCACCACTTTGTAGTTAAAGTTTAACTGCAGTGGAGTGAATGAGCAGCAATGAAGGGTATAGCACACTTCTAAACTGTTTGACTGGACAAGCAACGTAGAAAATAAAGAGGAAAGCAAGTTAACCAAAAGAAGAGTGCCAGGATTAAGGCCATTTGCCTGTAAAGCCATTGCTCCCTCTGGGTCCATCAAACATGTGGTCAATAGCCACCCTGGTCATCTGTTGACAAAATTAAACCAGGTTTGATGCAGAAGCATCAAGCAAGTGTGCTGTTTTAGTTAGAACATGGTTTAATGGCTGTTCCACGTAGAATTGAGTAGAACAAACATCTTTCGTTGAGAAAGCTTTCCTAAATTTTTCATCTCCTGCATCAATTATGTCTCGGGCTCAATCACTATTTGCCAGTCACGGCAGTAAACACAAACCAACGACATTCAATCCTCACATTGATGAGTCTGATCAGACTGCTGCATGCATGGCCACTGAAACCAGCTCCTCAGAGGAAACACTTCATGTAATGTGAAATTTAAATGATTGTGCAGCTGATGGCCAATGTTCCGGCGAAAACTGAACGGTAGTGTCTCATGGGGCTAAATCCCGGTTAGGTAAGCGTTTGCATCCGTATTTAGAAGCAACCATTAAAGGAGCATTCAACCGTTTCTTTCTCGGTGTCTCTGATCCCTTATCAGCACTTGATTGATTGATTTTGACTCTCGTCTCTTTGACATGAACATGATCTGAGTGTAAAAGTCAAGTTCGTGTGTGTGTGTGTGCTTACATCTGAGCGCATGCATCAGTGATGTATATTGCACAAACGGTGGTTGTGTGTCCACGCGTGCATGCGTATGTGATTGAGGTTCTGGCTGTGGCTTCTCTGATCTTTATCAAAGAGACCTGAGGGGACTGATAATATCCACCCCTCTATCATGCCTCCATCTGTCTCTCTGTCTGTCTGTCTGTCTCTCTGTCCGTCTTTTTTCTCACTTTCATTGATCATTCTGTCTTTCTCTCCCTCCCTCAATTCAACAATTAAATCCAGTTCAATTAGTGGCATCATGGGAAAGAGAAGGTGACCATTATAGTGGAGGTTGGTTGAAGGAGCTGCACGTTAATAGGATTTGGAAGGTGATAATATAGTATATAGAAACTCTGCATCTATATTTATTTGTTTCTGCCCCTTTTCCCCCATCGGTTGTACACTACTGTACACATATTTAGCACCCACAATAGACCCATTACAAACGTAAACATGGGCATGTGCCTACACACATATACAACTGTGGCGCCGTTCATATATTGAAAATGAGAAGGGAATAAATCAGTTCTGTCCCCGGAGAAAGATGGTTTTACAGTCTTGGAGAGTGGGTGTGTAACGCGCGCATGTGTCTATGTTTAATGTATACGCATGTGTCATATATTCCCGTGTTTATACTGTATAGCATGCAAGAGTGAAGCGTGTGAGATTTGAGAGGGGAGAAAACAAGTGAGATGGAAGAGGGGCATACTGTATATAAGGAGTGATGAAAAGCAGTGAGGAGAAGAGAAGGAATAGCAATTAAAGGAAGGGAGGGAAGAAAGAGAACTGTGAGAGAATATAGAAGAGAGGAAAAAACGAGAAAAGCAAATGTACACTGAGAGTAGAGGAGAGAGTAAGGAATAGGAGAGGATAGAAGAAGGGAAGAGGGACTCCCTGTAATAATGTAATGTGCTCTATGCTTTCTAGTTGAACAGGAGAAATCAATGCCGTTTTAAAGCTGTGTGTGTGTTTGTGTGTGTGTGTGTGTGCGTGTGTGTGTTTGTGTGTGTGTGTGTGTGTGTGTGTGTGTGTGTGTTCATTATCTACAGTGTGAATGCAGCTCCTCACTGTTCCATCCGCTGCAAGGTCAGCTTCAACGCAGGGGCATCAATCAAAACAATCTCTCACACACACACACACACTCACACACATGCGCGCGCACACACAGTGACAGCAGGTGTGGTGAGCAGCTTGTATGATACAGGATTTTGAAGGAAAATCTGGGTTTTGGATTCATGTCTCCTAAAACCAATCCTCCAATTTTTCTTTTTCTTTATTGTCATAGACGGGACACGAACCATGTCCAAACAGCGTCAAACCACAAATGAAAAATCATGAAAATCATATAAATGTCAGTAACCACCAATACCTCATATACCTATAAATCAGTGATTTTGGATTTTGTTCATATCTGTAGCCGTAGTGCCATGCAGCATTTGCAACCAGCTATAAAATACAGTAAGCCGCAAAATGATCTAACAAACCACAAGTCTTTTGACAGGACTGTGACACAGTCATCTATCTCATCATACGAGCTGTCTCGTTGCTTTCTAGTAGTGCATTGTTGTTTTCTATTTTTCTTGGCCCCAATCTCATGAAAAGCAATAAACCATGAAAACCAGCCCTCAATTTTGTTGCAAATATAGAGAACATCAAATACATGCATTTAGCATTATCGTAAAACTGTCTCTCACCAGTGTGATGTAAAAGTGCAGTGTGGGAATGCTGGACGTCACTGGACATGCTTATTTGCATAAATTACTGGTCTCGCCTTTTCATTTGGAAAGACGGCAAATGAGGAAACTCAAACACTCAGCCGACCGACCGTGTAACTTGATCACTCACTCAGTCAATCAGTCATTCAGTGACAGACTTTTGCGTTTGTAGGGCTGGCCCTCTGCGGTCCGGCCAAAAAGTCAAAGTCATTATTACGGCAACCCTCTGACACATAAAAGAAACAAACAACGAGTGAGGTTTTCAGTGTTATACAGAAAGAAGTGGGACTCCGCAAGGTTAGCCGACATTGTCAAAAGCAAAAGACATTAGCTTGTTATCTGGATCATTGTATATAATTCTATAATGGTATGGTACAAAATAGCTGCCAAATCTATCAGTGTCAGACCTTCAATGACTGTCCACACAATCTATCAATTTGATCTCTGGATAATGTAATTACAGTAAATGCCTGCCAAACGTCTTAGTATCTGTCTAGGCAGGATCCTGTAGGTGCCTCACATCACAAAAAGTCCAGCAAATGACAAATGACTGAGATACCTGGATGAAACGAACCGATTAGATGATGGATTTATATTAAGAAGCTGCCAAATGTTTTAATGCCTGGAAAGGATAGGTGTCTAACATCATAGATTGTCCAAAAACAAAGCCATCAGTCTGATACCTAGATAATGTAATCAGAGTAAAGGGTAGAATAAAGTGCCTGGATTGGCAAGATTGGAATTTGAAACGACAAGAAGTCCAGCAAATCATATATTGGCCACATATCTGAATGATATTTAATACTATGATGGAATTATAGCGACGGCTACCAAACCCCTCTGTGCCAGGACAGGATAGAATTTACATCAGATGATATATTGATTTGATATTCAGGTCTGTCAGACAACCAGTGGCGACCTGGCTAAAATATAGGCTATGCTGGTACATAGTTAATATCAGTGTGTGTGTGTGTGTGTGTATGAGTGTGCTTATGCGCTGCAGCGGTGCGTGTTTGTGTTTGTGTGTATGCGAGTGTGTGTTGATAATAATACGGCCTCCTGGCCAATGTCAGTCCATTATTCAGCTTTATATAAGCCAACCAATCAAACGGCCTCCCTTCAGGGTCACCACCTCGGCCCATCCAATCAGCTCCTCCTGCCAAGCAGGAAGGAATGTCACCTGATTAGCATAACCAGAAAATGAGCAGGGTCATGCTGACGTTGCAGTTTCTGATGCCGTGAGTCAGACAGCGCTCCGAGGCAGGATTTAGACAAAACGTATTCCTCAACGCTGTGAGGATTTTCACCAAATGCAACACCATCCCATACTATGTGATAAGGAACATCAACAGAATGATCTCGGCTTCTCATCAGCAGATTTCATTATTTAAGGGCATTCCTTGGAGGTTTTCTCTCAATATTTAATTTTCTAATTAATTGTTAAAATGACTATCAGCTCTGTATTCTCCAGCTCCTGTGCTCTGCTTTCTATCAGCAGATTTTGTTATTTCACTACCACACTGCTTTTAATTTCTTAACTACTGTCTCCTAGGAAGGAGAACTGCAGTATAGCTGGCAAAGTACAGTAACACAGCACTACTAGCTTTGTTCGACTGCTCAACTGATTCACTGGATTTAGTTTTCCCTCTTTTGATACAGACGGGAATTTGAGGATTGGAAATGTTTTTTCACAATGAATATGTTTGCATAAGATTATATCACAACACAAGTGTTCAACGTTTGGTCCTAAAGGCCTTGACACACCAAGCCGATGGTGAGCGTCCGTCGGCCTAGTTTTTTCGGTGTGTCCCGCGCAGTCGGCTCTAGTCTGCCAAGCACTGCTTTGTTTCATGTATGTATCATAACCACAGCTTGTATATCCACAGTCCTCGATCTTCCGGTTTCCCTTTTTGATTAACAGACTACCATGACCTGCTGGTGTGGAGAGTTATTTCATCTCACGCAGGTGCAGAAAGAACGTGGCAGTTGGCCGTCGGCTGTAATCTTTGGAACGTTTTGGCCAAAACAAAGGCGACGTGAGGCGACGCAGCTGGTGGTCTTCATCACTGCTAGTTCTTATTATTGACACTTTGTCGATTTATTTAACACATCTGTATGACACTTCTTGACCAATCTCTAAAATACAGATGTTTTTTTTTTAACAGCATTTTAACATTTTTTTTTTATATTTACCATAACTTGTAATGTTTTTAAGGTAATGAAACTTTGTGCACAGATCGTTTTTGTTTGTACTAAAACACATTATAAAACAACAACTGCAGAGCCAATATTTAAATCTTTGGGGAAAAATATTAAACTAACATCAGATTTTGATCAAATGCAGTTAGCTGTGGAACAAAAGCAAGTGAATCTCATTAAAGTAACTCCTTTACTTTGCAGTAGATAGGCGACAGAGTTTTACCTTGTGATGTCTGAGTCTGTCACAACAGATAGATGCAATTATTGAAGTTTTGTCCTGTGATGAAACGAACAACTTTGTTTCATATCGAATCCCCAGTGACTGTGCACACCCAAATACACACACAAAGACACAAACAACACAAACACAATGTCATCATGTGATATGAGTGAAATATGTTAGTCTTGTGCAGAGGGAACACTTGTTGGGTTGTGGTTGATGGTAGGTTGTACTACACTAATGGTACAAAGACTGATGGCAGAGGATGAGATGAAAGAAGAAGAAGAGATTAGAAGGGACAGGTATGAAATGAGTTGAAAGAACTGAGACAGGATCGAGGCCGGCTGCTTATGCCTTCGAGTGTACTTCAGCGTAAAGGCTGCCACCATACTGTATAGTTTGATATCACTTCAACAAGAATGGTTTTGAAAGCCAACATTAATCCATCCATTGATCAGCTTTTGGATCAGGGCCATGTCAAGTATTTAAACCAATCAACTAAAACAGCCATAGCAGTTTGTTTCAGAGAGTCCAGCGATATGGTTCTGGAAGCTTTATCCTTGTTTAACCTTAGTGCTAACAGTTTTGTGCAAGGTAGGGCTGCAGCTAACATTTCTTTTAGTAATCGAGTAATTATTCCATAGATTATTCAAGTAATCAGATCAAAAATGAGTTTGCTTAATTAAGGAGCAATAGTAAATATACAAAAACAAGAAAATAAGACAACAACTAATTGGTTTCCTATTTAGAAAAATATTTTTTATTGCTTAAATTGCGCACAATATTGTCAAAATTAAACCCATTTAGGCAAATTAGACTGTTGACTATTAAATAGGCATTATCAGTCGCTATAAGCCCCATAGATGTGGGTCAATAGGGGCCTACTACACCCACTAGTAGGTTTAATCATCTATTCACAGGGTAGATCACTGTAAGAAGGTGTGAACGAACATGACAGCAACACCAAGCGACCGTAGTTATTATGACAAGAGCAGAAGTAGAAGTCAGACGCTGTAGTAAAGACAGTATGTCTGTGTAAGGGGTGGAGGTTGGGACAGGGTTTTCACCCAGAAGACCGGAGTTTGCATCCTGTGTAAAACAAACAATGTGTAGTTATCTTTGTGTCTGTGTTTTTTTTAATTTTTATATTACATTTCCTTCAAACAACTGGATTTATTCAAGTGTCTTACCGAAAACTATATTTTTACATGATTCAATTTAATTTAGGTGTCATTATGTTTGTTTTGTATCCTTTATTTTGTCAATGGGAAAGTGAGGTAATGCAATATTTTTACACCTCAATTTACATTCTGTTTGGTTTTCAGACGCCATATAATCATTGCCTTTATATGTAGGATGATTACTCAGCTGAGTCTGTTTTGGTTGGTTAGTTTCACAGTTAAGGTGTATTCAAGTGTGTGTATGTGAAAGTGTGTTTTTGTATGTGTGTCGGCATCTGTCAGTCAGCTTTCCAGGGGGTCGCTTGATGTTAAATTTAATAAGTCACGCTACAGTAACCACAGCTATTAGATATCACACACATTATGGAGCACACACACACACACGCAAAGCTGGCTTGCTCACCTCGACTGTGCAACCAAGAAACGCACATACACACAGATGTTATCAGTGATGACTCTCACGCACACACACTCAAAGACAAACTAGGTGCGGTTTTATTAAATATGCACAGTATTCACCAGAGTATGGCTGAAGTTGTCAGTCACTGTACACACACACACACACACATTGACAATGACTGTCTCTACAGGCAATAGTCTGTACATGGGTTACCAGTTAATGTTTCATACACCACTTAACAGCACTGACCTTGCACAGCCCTCCATTGCTGTCTGCTCAGTTGGTGTTGGTTTGTTTGAGGACAAGCGTAAGGTCTGTCTAAAAGGTATTGGCGATATAGGAAAGTGACAACAGTAAGAGCCCTTCTGGTGACCCCTAGAGACAGCAATAATCATTACACCCACGACACTAACTGTCTGGGGAATGATCAACAGCTTTAACAGTAGTAGAGCGACAAACTGTCAAGTCTTAAGAAGGGCTGCACGGTGAATCAAAATTTTATCGAAATTGCAATATGGCCTCCTGCAAATTTTCAAACCACAGGAGTCGCAATAATTGTTAAAGGTGAAATGTTGTCAAATTAGCATTTTAAATTAAATATTGTCGCGCTGCAGAGATGTCCTGGCCTTCACATCATATTCTACAGACTTAAGAAAACATCTTTGTTCAAAAATCACATCATAATCAGTGTAATATGTTTTTCAATGAAAATGAGAATAATGATGTAAACATAATCATTCCCTCTATTTCCGCAAATCATATCATATAATCATCGCAATTAGATATATTTTTTTCCAAAATTGTTCAGCCCTAGTCTTGAGGATAGAGCTGGAGAAAAGGCCTCGGGGTCATCAAGATAAAAAAAAAAAAGAGTGCGAATGTGCCGAGCATGTTTCTTGTTAAAACAACTTGAGTCTAAAGTTAGAGGAAATCTGATTTCCATCTTTAAATGTGTTTGTGTGTTTGCCCTTTCCAATGCTTTTGTGCCCTTTGTCAAACAAACAGAGAGAATGTGGAGTTGTGGTGAAGAAGTAGTTGGTTGGATGTTCGAGTTTGAGTTTATTTGAAGAGCTGCGCTTCACACAAAAGCAATTTATATTGGTGGAAGAAGGGTGGCACTGGAGGTTAGTTGTGGCATGATGGTCTGTGTTTGGGTGGCTTTGAAATGGCAAATTGAGCCGACCATCTGCCAGCTTTGGAGCAACATGTCTTTATCCCATCAAGTAAACCACCAGCTCTGTAAAATTCCTTTTGTGCCGCCCTCAACTCCTCTTCTCTTCTCTTCTATTGTCTAATAATAGTCAAGCTGAGGTTAAGATCAGTGTTTTGTTCATAGTTATCTATCTGACTGAATATCATACTGACAATGGCTGATAGTTGGAAGACAAAAGAGAGAGGATAGATTGAAAGACAAAAGAGTGATTTTGAAAAGAAAGTGTGTGATAGGGGAGAGAAAGAGTGCTCTGGTATTGATCAGCACAAAAAGGCCTTCTGAGAGGCCACACTCATTTACTCGGGTCCGTTCAATGACAACTACGGCATCAGATTCTTTTTTGAAAACATTTCTGCCCCCCCACCTCCTCTCCCTCTCTCGCTTTCCTTAATGGATATTGATTTAGCTTTAGGAACATACAATAAGTTGTGCCAGTTGTGTCTTGCTAACCTCTCCTGCCTCTGAACTCTCTGCCTGTCTCTCTCTCGCAACCTTTGAGGTGAACCTATCCTTCAAGATGACAGTAGTGTGAGTGTAAGTACAAATCTGTGTGTCTGCGTGCGCATGTGTCACAGCGCAGTGGAGCTTTAGCAGAGTGACAGTGATGTCAGACACATAACGATTTCCTATTGGCTGTCGGCCCCTGAGGCCTAACGACCTGTTATTGATCTGACCAATTAGCATTCACACCTTTAATTAATACTGAAGCTTGATGTGCACTCACAAGCATGTGCGCACACACACAAAACATACACACACACACACAGTTTTAATTAATAGTGAGGAGAGGGGTGGCTGTGAGAAGAGATAAGAGAAGAGGCGGGAGGGAGAGATGGATGCATGAGACAGAGAAGAGAAGGGTCAGTTAGAAAGAGAGAGGAAAGCAAATCAGGACCCTGACTTAACTCAGCGTAGCCCCTTTGATATAAGGGCTAATGGTACGTCAGAGCTCAATGGTATACTGACCTTTAAGAATACAAACAACAACTTGTCTTTGTGCATTGAGAAAATTGCTATTTAGCTCTACCTCTGTAGTAGGGGTGTAACGGTACACAAAATTCATGGTTCGGTATGTCCCTCGGTTTTGGGGTCACGGATCAGTATGCTTTCAGTACAATAGGGAAAACAAAGAAAACGCAGATTTTTTAAATTTATTTTGAAGATGTTAACATTCTACAGTGCCTATAATTCTTACTTTAACAGCTAAGGCACCCAAATACGGTCATATTGTTAATAGAAGATGAATAAATAAAATTAAATAACAGAAATGTGTGTAATGTAGTGTAAATGTAACCTAGCTTCTCCCGGGGATCAATAAAGTATTTCTGATTCTGTAATGCTCCATCGTAAGACTCTGACCTGTTGATCATTCCTGAACTGAACTGCACCTTATGGTTACAGGACAGGTATTGTTTACGATCGGGTTGTGGTCGCATATGCAGCGATAAACACTATCATTAGTTACTTTGGCACGGTTTGAATCTGCAGTGGGATGCTGCCTGAACGCCATGGGGCCATCCAGTCTGTTTTTGATTTGCATCAACGAATCGACATATTCACGTGATGCCGTAGTAAATTAAATGTTTGAAGTGTATCCACAGATACCGTATATCCAACTTCTGTTGATCTTGATTAAGCCGGCTAACCGGGCTAAACCACCTAGCATGCTACAGCAGATAGAGAACAAC
>CAKAOI010053132.1:0-26792 GCA_916701655.1 Sebastiscus albofasciatus | reverse complement strand
GGACAGATATTGTTTACGATCGGGTTGTGGTCGCATATGCAGCGATAAACACTATCATTAGTTACTTTGGCACGGTTTGAATCTGTAGTGGGATGCTGCCTGAACGCTATGGGGGCATCCAGTCTGTTTTTGTTTTGCATCAACGAATCGACATATTCACATGATGCCGTAGTAAATTAAATGTTTGAAGTGTATCCACAGATACCGTATATCCGAGTTTAGTTTAACACTGTCGGCATACAGCTTGACATAAAAATGTTGTCTGTTGATCTTGATTAAGCCGGCTAACCGGGCTAAACCACCTAGCATGCTACAGGCGACAGAGAACAACCGGTGCGCTGCCAAAACTTTCCGTGTAAAGCTCTCGCTCCAGAATTTCTGTTCCGCGTGTGCGAGTATTTGACATGAACAGCTGTTTGGGTCACAGGGCATACCGAAAGGATGTCGCGGACCAAACTGAACGTCCTGTACCGAACAGTTCAATACAGTTACACATATTGTTACACCTCTACTCTATAGGTGTACTCTTCAGTGTAATACTGTGGACATGATGGAAATCCGACCGTCTCACTTACATAGTTTGTTAAACTGTTTAACACAAACAAGTAAATAAATGCAGCGCTGGACACAAAGATTATTCAACCAGCTGTATTTCCAAGCATTGTAATTGCAGAAAGTCCTGATATATTTATTTAATATAACCATCTACAATAAGTCAGTGTAAAAAAAAAAAAGCTGTCTGTTTTTGCAATGCCTGTTAACACTGGGCCTTGTACCATTTTGTTTGATTAAGTCCAATGGAGCTGATTTGTTCTGGTCTTCAGAAAGACGGAGTCAGCCCTTTCAGGTCAGATCAAACGAAAGCAGATATTGTACTGCTGTAGATTCTACAGAAAAGACCTAAACAAACTAACAAACTAACCATGATCATATTCAGTCCTGATGGCTGCAGCCTGTAAACACTGGACAATTAGAGAGAGAAGGTTTGTATGGTATTTTTGGTTTTCTTTGTATGTATGTGTGTGTATGTGTGTGTGTGTGTGTGTCTAATGAAGTTCTGTTGGCAGGATGTCTTTAGGGGGAAATCTAATGGTTTATTGAACCAGGCCTCAGAGAAACATTGATCACCACATCAAGGAGCTATACCCACATGGACACACAGACACAAATACACACGCACACACTTGTCTTGTATATACACGTGCAATGGCACACACACACACACACACACACAGTCACGAGAGCGTGCACACACACACACACCGGTGAAGTGGAGGTAAAGGGCTTATAATTGACATCCCCATGTTTCTTTGTGAGCAGTCAGACTGCCATCATTATCTGCTCATTCAATTACATACAGGGAAATTGCAAGACTGGAAAAAAAAAACCTAAGTGCATCTTTTCAACTAACGTTCTTAGATGGATATTCTATCCACAAAAAATGAGGTAATTGTGTCGGACAGGGTTATTGTCTTTCTCCAAATGATTAACTTGTTTCACCCGGTCTCGTTAAATTGCATCCCCACCCGGCTGACTCTAATTGTGTATTTCTCTCATATGAAAATTTATACTTAACTCGAATACATTTCGAGGAGGACTATACTATTCACTTCACTGCATTTATGTAAAAGTGTGTCCTTATTAGTTCTTTTGATTAACTCATTTTGCATGCACAGTGGCCCATAGCATGCTGTATATTGACATTGAGCTGACCAGTATCATAAAAAGTAAACAAGGGAAAAAGGGATGCATTTAAGGCTAACCAACAGTGGTTGAGAGACACAAAGTTAAGCAAATATAATCAAAATACATTCATATTGTACTTTTAACACCGGTATTTTCTTCGTATTTCATTGCCAGTTTGTCAGGTATCTGCTCCAATCATTGATCATCCCTGATCATATTGAATTGCCAAGTAAGCCAGTTCTGGCTCGGTAAATTCTGTTGTCAGGTGGCGTCTCTATGGGCAGCATGAACTGTCTTGATTATGTGCTTTTTAGGTTTAAGACAGGATCACCAGTATTGGACCAGTATTTGACACCATGGCGGCTCAGAGCTGCTTCATGGCCATATTGAATACAGATAATTATTGTTCACAGAGAACATCAAGGCACCACTAAGGCAATCCTCCGGACTGCTTTTACCTTCGGGGAGATTGGTGTGTGTGCGTGTTTGATTCTGTGTTGCGGCGTGTAATAAATCCAGAGAGACATTAGTGGTCTGTTGCTCTGAGTCCACGATGTTTGATCTCCACTAGAAGCTACGATCATTAGCAACACAGTTGTGTGTGTATTAACTGATCTACACAGCTGCCAGATGATCTTATGCTTTGAACAGCCGTTACTCTATCTGGGAGCTCTCTCTTTTTCCCCCGCTTTAACTCTCCCTCGGAATCACCTTGTGCTGCCACTTAGTCCGTTTTTCCTTCATTAATGTTTTCATAATTAATCATAATTACTCATAATTACACCATCACCGAGCAGCTACCAATCGAAAGTGGTTTCTGGGGGGAGGTGCAAGTTTAATGTGTGTGTGATTTATTAGGGAAGTTCATCCCTGTCCAAAACAAACCCAACCCCGGATAAAGTGTTGATATTGGATGACGTCTTTGAATGTTAATGCCAATGTTTTCCTTTTAATATTCCTACAATATCAGTGACTGACAACTATAGTATGGATGAATGGCAAAGGTAAAGGTTCAGCAACTACAATGGTTGGCTATAGTTGATCAAAGATGACCGTCATATTTAGAAAAAGCCAACATCCATTGGTATGAGACCGACCACAAATTCAGGTGTCTGGCATGAAAGTTTCATGCAATACTCCCTTATCCACCACCCTGACCCTTGCACCCTTTACCTTTCGCTCAACTACATATAGGACATACTACTACCTGCATTCCTGTATCAACAGGATTGGAGCAGGAGGCTTGAGCCGGGCATACACTGTACAATTTTTAAACCATTTCTGGCCCGGATGTTGAGCCGCACAACTTATTTTAGTGTCGGATTGGGCGTCTTTTGTCGTGCAGTGTACAGGGGACACCCAGAACCAATTAACTCCTTTCGACCGACCGTCGGACAGTCGGATGAATTTCAGACAAATTTTGGTCTGTCATCCAGCAGAGCCATGAGCCGATTCCCCAACGTCAGTGCCTGTTTTTTACAGTAATCAGAGTGTAGCTATCAAGATAACAATGTACAATAGAGTGTAGTAGTACAGGAAGAGTAAAACATGGCTAGCTTGCTTCCAAATCTCTCTGCAAAATGGACAAGCCATACTGTCCACGTCTTCCTAGTCACCTGCGAGTCCATATACACCGGCGCCTCTTTTTTTTTTTTAGACGTTTCAGCTGCACGATGGCACAGATGATCGAGGCAGCACGTTTCTGCCTTGTTAGCATTGTGACCCGTACAGACCTCAAATAGCAAACAAACTACCTGCCTCAGAGCTTTCAAACTAATCTTTACAGCCAGAACGGCCCTAAGGGGCCGGCGGACTGTCTTTTTTTTTTTTTTCTATTTTAGATGTAGTGTGAGCACTCAGGTCGTGGCTGACAATCAGATTGTACGGTCTGAGCACATAAATTGTGAGCTTTGGCTTTACATCCAAAACGATCTACTTGTACAGTAGGAGTAGGAGTTACACAACAACATTTCTAAAATCCTACAGTATATGCTCAGCTTTACACAGTCAATTTATAAAGAGAAACACCAACAGAAAAAAGTTATAGTTATTTTACCTTTTATTTGTATGCCTCCTTATGACCAAGTATGGCTCTGGCTCCGTCCCTAAGGAGGACCCAATTAGACACCAATTTACTTTGGCAACATGATTAAAGCAGACACATTGCGCCATCAGTTGTCACCAAAATGCAGTGTGCTGGAACATTTTGGTACTGACAGTGTTAAGTGGTCATGTAATCACAATCAAGTGGATGATTGGTGTAGAAATGGAACTTGGTGTAAAGCCAACTACCCTAAATGCTTTCCCTGCTGTAATCTGCAGAGGTGAAATTAAATATGGCCATTATCTTTACACAAGTACTGCAGAGGGTGTACTGTTTTTCATGTCTAAATTAGGCATTTCCATTCCATTTCCAAGTTTAGAAGTTGCACCCACAGTTATCTGACACGTTCATTGTACAATGTCTTTGAAGAAAAAGATAAAATCAGTAATTCATTTGGCAGGCCATGGTCAGAAGTATCTTCTTTAGATCAAGTTAGAGATCTCCTCTCGCCAGGAGAAAAAGGAAATGTGCTTCTAACACGAGGACCATTCTCCTTGAGCTGAATTTACCCTCAAAGTTCAGATCTTTTTGTGCCTGTGTATGCAGTGCTCTAGTTAGTATTACTTTAAAGTTGTTTCTTTAGACCAGGACATGAATGAAAAAATGGTGTTAAATGATTAGTTATGTAGCTGGTGCTACTGCCTTGCTTCGCTGCAGGGTGTCGACTCAAGACTCAGGGAATTTGTCTTGAGTAGAGTCCGTACTCTTCTCCCCTGCTGTGCTTCTTATTGGACTGTGGATGATGATGGTTGGAGGAGGCCAGAACTGTGGGTGCTCGTTGTACCGCATGCATTATTGCGTTGCCTGGTCTGTTCTTGTGTAGTGGTGTGTTACTATCAACAATGAAGGGAAGTGTGCTCTGCCCGATTTACTCTTATCAAGCAGTGGCTACTTATGAATCTTTATCATGCTCTTTAAGCTTTTATTAGGAAGAGGCATGCAGTAGTTTAACCCACTTATTTATTGTTGGTTTTAAAATAGATTGTAAAATAGGAACGCTGCATTCCTTCCTTCCTTAGTTCCTTCCTATCGGTCTTCGTTTTTGCTCAGCGTTTGCACAGCGTGATCCTCAATAATGGGCTTTTCAGTAGCGTTTTATATTTTATGCCGTTAATGCTTTTTATAGAAAGGTGTCACACTTTTCAAATAGCGGATGTCTCATCTTGGCATTAATCTTTTCGTATTAAAAAGCACACAGCCATGTAGAATAATTCCATATTATCCTATTCGTGATTGTTGAGCTGTCATAGTTAGAATATGAGGAAATCGCCTGAATCCTGGTATGAATGACAGTTGCTTGACAGCTCTGCAGCAACTTTCTAACAATAGAGGGATTGCTTGAGGAAAAAAAGTTTCCACTGTCAATATTACAAATATATGGATGTATTATATTTGAGCAAAATGGGCTCATAAATGCCTTATTTTTTCAACCATAACACTCCAAAACTGCAAGGTAACCTCTTAAACCTCAACTCAACTTTTCTGCTGAAGTTTCTCAGAGTTTTGCTCAGTAAATTGAAAGCTTTTTAATGTGTCTATAATGTACACATGTTGAAAAACAAATGGATATTCTAGTCATACATGTTCCTGCTTACTTTGCTGAACAAATAATCCTAAAAATTATGTCACTGCTTTTGTTTTAAAGGTCCCATATTGTAAAAAGTGAGATTTGCATGTATTTTTATATTATAAAGCAGATTTAAGTGCTTCATAAATACTGTTAAAGTATCAAAACGCTCAATATACGGAGAAATAATACACACAAGCCCGCATTCAGAAATTGTGTGTTTGAAACAAGCCGTTTTGTATTTCTGTCCATTTGTGATGTCACAAATATACAATATTTAGACCATTACACGGTTTTAAATGTAAACATTGTAAATGTGTCCCACTTTATTTCCTGTTGCAGTGTATGTGAATAACATCTGCTAACAGGAAGTAAACATGGACCCAAGCTGTTGCCTAGAAACGCAATTCCGTTGCAATTCCGTTGAAATGCACTAAAACGGAGCGTTTCAGACAGAGGGTGAATATAGGTATATTCAGGCAGACAGTACGAGGAAACTAAAGTTGTTTTTTTTATTACAGCATGTAAACATGTTCTAGTAGAAACACAAAATACAAGTGTGAACCTGAAAATGAGCATGATATGGGACCTTTAAGGAATATAAACTATTCATGAACAAAGTTAATCTAACAATGATTGAACCAATAATGTATGCATGAATGAGATGCATGAAAGTTTACTGCATGTACTGTGTAATTGTATAACTAATCAAATCAGTATTTGTATTATGAGAAACTTGATAGGACAAACCCGCAAACAGCTTAAAGGGTGTGATCATCCATTAAAAATCCCTCTTATTGCCATTTGTGAGATGTGAAAGTACAGTAACAGCGTGATTAGTTTTTGATTGCTTTCCATATTCATTTTGACAGTATCCAATTGAAGATTTTTTTAAAAATCAGTTTTCCTTACCAGTTCACATTCAATTCCAATTCCAATCTTAAAATTCAGTTGGTAATCCATCACTGTGAACAAGAAACTGACAACCGTGTTTTGCCAAGCTGTGTCATGTATGTCAGGCTGACAAACCGTAACATATATTCATATACACGCATACACTCCGCCAGAAAGGTTTTTTCTGGCGGAGCGGAGACCCTGCTGCTGAAAATTTCCAGCCCATCTACTTTTCCTGGTTTTAAAATCTGTCCCACTTTAATTTTTAATTGAATAGCCCCATTATACGGGGTACGGCCCCTAGTGTTCAACACAAGGAAATGCATCTCTTTAGTTATTTTTTAATTTTGTCTGTTTTTTTTTTTTATTTTGTTAAAAAACTTTATATATTATGCAGCTAGCATGCTACCAATGTTAACTGAATATGCAGTTGAACATTTCTCTTAGAAAAATGTATAAATAGAGCTGTATTACATTCATCGATCAGTTATTAATTCGCTAATTCCACATGCTAACTTCCTGTGGCACACAGTGCATACGGTTGGTCCGAAATCTGCTGCAGAAATTAAAAAAAATCAACGAACTAGAGGCCAATTTCAGACCGAAAAAAGAAAAAAAAAAACACAAGGAAGACTTTTGCGAACCCATCGGGATCACGGAGGTTCCCATAGGAATGAATGGACTTCTGGTTGACTCTCATACGTACACAGAGCTATGGGAAAATGAGGCATAAACACACTGATTACCATACACGGTAACAAGTGTTAATGAGGAAAAGTATTGTCATGTTAGCTGAATGAATGCAGTGGAATCTAAATAATAACAGACTAACTTCAATGTGAAACTAAATCTGTATTTTTTGCTTTTGGCATTTGGCAGAAAAATGATTATTCTATAAAATGTCATCAACTTAACAGACTAAAAATGTTTTATGACACAAGTTCTTCACAAATCTATAAAAAAGAGTTGGTCAAAGTGTTGAATAAATCAAACTGACTCGGAAGTTGACAGCCAATGAAACCTTTGATAGATCGAAGTGCCCCAGAACACATACCGTATCTGTTTGTTAAAGACCTCAGGATTCATCCTCCTGTTCTGTTGCAGTCCTTCCATCTTTTACAGCAAATGTCTTTAAAAAGAATTTCTGAAAATCATTTTTCAGATGTAGTAAATGAAAATCCATGTACGTGGTTTCTTCTAACAGATTCTATGCATTGTTTTCAAGCGTTTCGGCATCTGTTATGTTTAAACTTGGTTCATCTTTTATAAAAGTTACTGCTGACGGAGGCGTAAAAGCCTCCAAACTCATTGAATCATCCCTCTCTGTCTCTGCCTCTCTTTCCTTTTTCTGTCTCCCTATTTGTCTCACTGCGTATGTCTTCGCTGTCCTTCACTCCCCCTCTCCAATCCTCCAGTCTGCGGTGTCATCTGTCTCACTAAAAACTCTGAAAGCATGGCAGCATTCGAGCACTTTGCTCTCACTTTTTACCCACCACTCAGTTATTTTTTTTTCTCCCATCTCACTTCTTCTCTCTCCATCTCATGCTCCCTGTACCCGCTGTAATTGCTTATCTAGGGAGAAATAAAAATCCAGGTAAATGGTTATGTGTGTGTGAGTGTGTGTGTGATAGAAAGAATAGCTGTATGCTTGTGCCCTGCATGCAGACCTTTGTGTGTCCATATATATGTGTGTCTGTGTGAGACAAATGCAGATAGTTCTACAGATGGCCCATAAAAGCAGCAGCTTGTAATGAAGCAACTGAGACTGAAATCATGGTTATGGTAAACTGGGGAGAGACAGAGATGGGGAAAGAGAGGCAGAGATGGATACATAGAGCGAATAGAGAGGAGGAAGAAGTGCGGGTGAGAGAGAATAAATAAGAGAGGGCAGGCAGCAATAAACCATGAAAAGGAGTGTGGTGTAGCCGCTGGCTACTGAATAAACTAGTGTAATGAAACTATGTGATGTTCACAATAAACTAGGGAGAAACAGTAAGGCGGAATGAAGGGATGGACAGAAGGGGTGATATAGTGGTATGGATGGAGCAGGGGAGAGATAGAGAGGGAGAGGCAAGGAGCTGGCATGTCATCAAAGTTTTTAGTTGAGGAGGAGGGAGCGGGGGAACAGGAGGGGAGGGGATGGGAGGAGAGTGCTAGGAAGAGACATTGAGGGAAGAGGGGGAGAGATTAAAAAAAGCAGGGGATATGGGAAGGAAAGATAACAAAAAAGGTGCTAAAGAAGCAGAAAAGAAGGAAGAAAATGAAGCAGAGAAAACTTTATGAAAAATAGAGGAAAGATATATAGAATGGAAATGTGATGGAGGCACCGTTTACAAACCAAGTGGCTAAAGGCCTTTGCACACCAAGTGTGCATTTTTCGTCCACAATTATCACACGTTTTAAAATAAAAACGACTTTACGGTGCGTCAATCACGTTGACACACCGTGAAGTTTTCGTAAATGGTTTGATTTCTGTGTTTTTTCGCATCCGTCAAAAGGCAAAAGAGGGTTTGTTTGACTACTCAGAGCCACCGTCGGTGCAAACATCATCATCCAAGGTGGCATGATAAACCCTCACTTCATCTTCCAGCACAAAGCACTTTACTATAAAGAAATAGATGCGGAAATTAAAGATAGATTGTGGCAGGTGATTGCTGAGCAGCTTGGACTCAGGGATGGTCACAAAACAAAGGATGGACTGCAGATTAGACAGTGGTGATTGTGCTCTGGGCAGCTAAACGCTAGCTTCTCGCTAATGTCAATCATTCATTAGCCCTGTTTTGGACTAGCACTATCCATTCCACCCACGTAATTAATTCACTTTTGTCTCGTATTGCAAATTAGAAATAAAGAATTAAATAATAAAACACATCGGACTCAGTTGACGGATTAAAAATATGCATACAAAAAATACGGACTTGGTGTGCAAAGACCTTAACATGGGAAAGTGTCGGTGTGTGCGTTTGCGATAGTACCCTGAACAGACAGACTGTATGTGTGTGTGTGTGTGTGTGTGTGTGTGTGTGTGTGTGTATGTATGTGTGTGTGTTGTGAGAGTAAATGTGTGTCTGATAGGACACTGAAGACCAAACATCCTGACACCGAGCGGGGCCACACTAACTGGCAAAATCGATAGGCCAACAGGTCGCAACACTAGGCCAACCTGACATCCAATCACAATACAGCACAGGGGGTCGCCACAGTGATGGATGACCCTGGGTGTGTGTGTGTGTGTGTGTGTGTGCGTGTGTGTGTGCGTGTGTGTGTGTGTGTGTGTGTGTGTGTATGTGCACTGTCTAAATGTGTCTTGTCAGTGTGCTTTTCTCTGTAACTGTGTGTCTGTGTGAAGATAAGGAGGATGGCGGTCGGAGGGGGGTCTATCGGGGTCTTTAGCAAAACGATTTTCCTCTCTCGTTTATGTTGTCTATGCTGTGTGAAGACCGGAATTAAATATACCCTTTAAAGAAAACCTTAAACTGAAACTAATTACAGCCCATGAGGGCATTCTTGGGTGTTTTTGTTTTACTACAATGGAAACTCATTTAGAGGCAAAGTTATTTCTGTTATTAAGTTATTTCTGCTCTAGTTATATCTATTTTTAAATGATCCACAAGCTTTGGTGTAGTGGACCCTATCACATCCAAAATGGATGCTAATAATAAAAAAAGGTAGCAAGAATCATTTAAAGGAAACTGAAAGACTGCATATGTGTGACCACTGACAAAATGCAAAAATGTCCCCATAATCCTCAGAGTAATCAGCAGCACTGTGGCTGCGGTGGCGGTACCGAGAGACGTGGGTGTAGAGCGTGGGAGGAGGGTGTAATTGAAAAGGCATGGCAATAAAGTCATTGTATAAATGAATCAAATAGCCAACCAAGAATCACTCAATCGTTTCATTTGCTGACATCAAATCTTCTCTACCCACTGTCTGCTTTGTGAATGATAATTGCACATTTTTGCCGTTAGCTTGGAAAAAGATTCCCTGCAGCTGTACACTAGCTTTCTTCATTTTAAGATTATTGCGCATATGTTTGAAGTTTGAGGAAGGAAGGTTTTTCAGATTTTCCGGTGACATTTTAAGAAAAGGGAGCAGCTCTATCTCCACCTCTCATTTGGGAGCATGCTGAGCATAATCACTCTCACTACCACTATGAATTCTCCTTTTCTCTCCTTGGCCCTCCCCTTTGAACTTTTTCCATTCCTCCCCCTTTCCCTCCCCCTGTCTGAGTAGTTTCTTAGTTCTATCTATCATGTTGGGCATCCTCTGCCTCTCCCCGTCTCCCTTTTGTTTTATTTTTTCCAACTCCCCCTCTTTCTGTCTCTCTCTAGCTCTTGCCTCCCCCTCACCCAATCTGTCTGTCTCCCTCGCCCCCCCCTCCCTAAACCCCTATCTGTCTCAACAGTTTCATCGTTGTATCAATCAAGTTCAAACAATAAGACCAGAGTTGGTCCCTGTTCTCCCATCTACTTCCTGGTTTATGGCTTGAATTACCCCTTCTCTCCCTCTCTCTCTCTCTGTCGCGCTCCTGTGCCGGTGTGTTTGTATGTGCCGATGTTTATATGCACACTTGTGCATACGTCTTAGGCACAGAACTGTAAATGTGTCTAGAGGGAATAATGTGATTAACCATAAAACACCCTGCTATTGTCTCCCTCCCTTTCTCTGGGGCTGAGTTTAATTTGCTTTGACTGAGGGTGCAGTCAAAATATCCTTTTTACAGCCGCGATCATGCTTTGCAATATGTATTAAAAAGAACTATCGGCTGAAGGGACCTTCCCATATGTGTGCTTGGGGTAAGATTTTAGAACAGGCTGTAGGTATTTAAACGGCATCATCGTGATGCAAGTGTCTGTGAAACTGTGTTTTAACGGTAGATCCAGTGTGTGTGTGTGTGGACTGGGGCTGTAAGTGCTCCAGAGCTGTCTCTGGATTGGATGCATCGCCGAGCAAGAGTTGGATATATTATTGGGTTGAGTCACGGTTCAGTTAAAGGGGGGAAATGCATACTTTAACATTTTCGTGCAATTAATTCAAAAAAAGAAATTGAAAAAAGCTTAAATCCATCTCTCTTTCTTGTTTTTTCTCTCTCTCTCTCTCTCTCTCTCTGCAGAACTCCACAGTACATCTTGTGGAAACCCCGGTGTGCCACCCAAAGCAGTGCTAAGTGGTGGCGGCCGTTTTGCCGTGGGAGACCGCGTGCGGTACAGCTGTGTTCCTGGTTACGTCTTAGACGGCCACGCCACGCTCACCTGCATCACCAATGCTGGAAACACCGCCGTCTGGGACTTTCCTGCTCCGATTTGTCGAGGTATGGGCGACTAAGCAGTATGTGTGTGTACACAACTGGATATGAAGAGTTTTATTCTAAAGTAAAATCGAATTGCATGAAAACAAATGATAAAAACAGAAAAAAGGCTACTAGCAATTTGTTTATTTTTTAAAGGACACTTGACAAAATGATATGAATAATGACCTCCATATATTTCTTTTGAAGAAAACCCTTCATATCCATGTGTCTGTGAGAGAGACAGAACGACAGACAGACCGTGCATGAATCCGTGCGTGTGTGTGAAAGCGAGCCAGGCAGGCAATCCAGGAATGCTTGTCTGTATTGAGTGTGTGTGTGTGTGTGTTTTTATGCCTTACTTTATAATCAAAAGATTTGTGTGGGAGAGAGGCAAATATGCGGAATGTACTCTATGCTATTGTCTATTTTTGGATTTTCAGGGTAGGTGTAGATGATCTGTGTACATAGTGTTGTATGCAATGACTCACCACATAAATATGCTGAAAAAGAACTTATTGCATAGCCCAATAACCCATATTGTGTAGGTGGATGTAAATCTAGAAACTCGTATGTGTGCGTGTCCAGTCATGCACAGTTCTCATTTAAAAAATAAGTTTGAAGTAATCCATATTCTAATTACAACAGCAGGAGCAGCATCTAAAATATATCACATATAAATAACATCTTGTTGAACGGATTCACGTCATATACTTAATATAAACATTGTAGATAACGATTACGTTAAAGCTTTAAAAATATCTTCATCAAATATCTGTAAATAACGCCCTATTAATGAGAGGGTTGGTTGTACAACCAATCCTATCGAGACCGACACTCAAAATGTGCAGATTTATTATCAGCCGCTGACAGCTCATTGTTTTACTCTACCAGACTATATGATTGAGTCCCAATGGCTCTCATTCATTGGCCCCCATTTACAAAAAAAGTAAATGTGCTCCAGTATGCATGCTCACCCAAACACAGAGAGTCAGAATGAGTGAGAATGAGTCACTGTTAAAGTAAGCCAAACATGTAGCAAGCCGCAGAGACGCAGGTAGTTTTCTGAGTACAGTAGTTTGTGGACAAAACCAGCAACTGAAGGCGTCAGGTGATGACAAAGAGGGCTCCAATGGAATGAATGCCAGTGTCTGTTTTTTTTTCTGGATGAGTAAGTAGGCAAGTAAGACCCCCTTTACAACCGGCATTAAAATGTGTATATATTAGGACTGTCAAAGGTAACGCCATTAATTTCTTTAACGCATTAACACAGCTTGCAATTTTTAGATTGTAGCGGGGCTCAGTTTTAAAGCTAGACTAGCTAGCTTACGCTCCGAACTTACGCATAATTTTGGCGAGGAAAAACTGGCATGGCCATTTTCAAAGGGGTCCCTTGACCTCTGACCTCAAGACATCTGAATGAAAATAGGTTTTTAGGGTACCCACAAGTCTCCCCTTTATAGACACAGGTCGGATTGTGATTCAGTCAGCCAAACCACCTCCGGAGGTGGTCAGGGACGCATTGTGACCACATTGAACACAAGTAGAAATGCAGTTGCCTTTTCTAGACTGAGCTATCGGGTCTCAATCGGTGGACACTGGAGACGCATATTAATACCAGGTGTAAATGTAATCAGGTTAAATCATATCTACATACAAGACATATTTTAATGCCACGTGTAAAGGGGGTCTAAGTGATGACTAACCATAATCATAGCCATAAGAATTTGACAGCGTAATTACAGTTTATCTCCCGTTGTGTTTATCTTGAGTGGATGTCTGTTGGGAGATGGGTCTGTTAAGTCACATGACACGGGTGGTGCTTTAAAAAAATAGGGGCTTTCTGAAAAAACATCTGTCAACAACATGTTCATGAGTGGCCAGATGGCAGCTGCATGTAAACCCTGGTATATGGGAGGGATGTGCTGGAGGGGGAATGGAACTGATTGGTGATTTAAGGTGTCAGGACTATTACAGAGTTAACACTGGAACCATAACATACGCTCCTGGTCACAATATGCTCATAGGCGACAATACCTATGAGGTGAACAAATAACATTATGTTACACCTGTTATGATTTCTCTGCCCTGAGCTGCTTGGATGCTTTATGGATTCTGTATTGAAATACATTACTAAATTGCAGTTACCATAACATATAAGGATACACCGATACCGGATCGGATATCGGGTGGATAATGACTCAAATAGCTTTGGATATCGGTAACAATGGATCAGATCTGTTAAATTCAATTATATCTTTATATACTATATAAACTGGAATTTGATTTCCTGTTTAAATTTTGACCCTTCCTGTTAACCTTGAAGATTTTTTAGCAAGTTGCTGGTGTATGATTTATTATTTTAATAATAAATAGCAATTCACAAAATGTATATGTATTATTTATATGTTACATTTCGTTTCACAAAGTTAAGAAAGCAGTGTTTAAGTCAAGCCCGATGTTGCCTTCCACACAGTGAGGCTTACAGCTTATTAATTAAACACTGGTATCGGATCGGTACTCAGTATCGACCGATACCCAAAGCCCAGGTATTGGTATTGGTATCGGGACTGAAAAAGTCGGATCGGTTCATCCCTAATAACATACTATTCCGGTGACTCTCATATGACTGTCAATCTGGCTGTCATCAATGACCTGAACTGGCAAAGACTGAGATTTAGATATTGACCTATGCCACTCCACCTGAATGCATTTTCGGTCGTAGATGTGATGAGCAACACAAAGTCAGTCATCCAGAAGAGAAACATCTCTTCACACACAGTAGAAGGCATTTACACTTCTCAGAGGGGACCCCTCCTAGGAGAGAGGTGTCGGATTCACTATTGAACCGGGAGGGCTGTCAGTTCATGGTATGTGAACTCCTTAGTGATGCAAGCAGAAGTGATAAACAAGAGACATACCACCAGCCACAGAGAAATAAAAAGGCAAGGTGTAGATCACCACAGCATAAAACCTCAGGGACAGCTGCTATAGGAGCTGCACTCAGACTACCGCTCAGCAGCAATGATTCGGGTGACTCTGTCAACAAGGTTCAAGGACACACACTGGAAGCTTTCACGCTAATATTCATGTGTGATGGCAGCGGACAGGATTGTAGTGACAGCAGCAGGACCCCGACCTGATCACTCAAACAGTTACGCAATCCAGGCCAGGTTCTCCTTATCAGATTTTTGCTTGAACTCTGCATAGGAGACGTTTGTGAATGTTTTTTAGACACAGCGCTGTAGTCAGTCTGTAAATGAAGGACATAGTGGGGAAGACATTGGATACTGGCTGGTGGTCACTAGTTCAGATACATTGATGTCACGAAACAAGTACAAGGAGGTTGAAGCTGTCATGGATCAACTCTGTGGAAACTAGTGGCAGTTTCATTAAGAAGGAGATGCAGATCAATCGCCTGCCATTTCAACATTAACGCTTACCCCCGTAGGCCTTCTATGTTTTTATTTATTCCACCCAACTAAACACAAATGAGAAAAAGATGGAACAAAATCAGATCCTGTGGTTACCCTAACTGAGATATCATGAAAATGTACAGTAAGATTAGACAGCTCCGTAGGCACAGACGACACAGCATAGAAAAGCCCTTTAGTTAAGACTAAATCTTTATTTACATGTTCTTTTCAGAGAGTTGGTTTAAAAATGAAAGAGGCCATTGAAGAGGTTTTAAGGAGCAATTCTCACTAAACGGAGCAGATGACTGCTAATTCACTTATTCTCACTTCTATTCATTTAAACTTAAACTGCTTTCATAAGGCTGCGATATGACCCCAGATAACTCATGACACTTTGGTTGGGATTATTCTCAGAAGTTGAATGCGAAGGGTTTCCCCACTCAGTAGAAGTGATAACGCATCTTTGATGACTACTGAATTGTCTTCAATGACAAGTCCAATAGATTTTACAGACTATATTGGTGAATATCTGACCAAAACTACGAAAAAAAGTGCTGCAATCAAACAAAGTTGCGTTGATACCAGTCACCAATTATGTCTTTTTTGTTTTTAAATCTCAGATTGTTTTACAATGTGTTGACAACAGATACGATAAAAATATTGTCATTCCAACATCACAAGAGGGGACAAAAATGCTAAAATAGACCAGTAAATGTGCTTCACTGTGAACCTCAGGGTACTCCGTTTTGATGGCAAATATGTATAATGCTCGTGCATTTTCCCCCAATCAGCCCTGCCTTTTCGTGCACAACAAACCAAAAACGAATACATGCATTAATGTGCTGAATCGTTGCACAACATACCTCACTGTGCAGTGAACTGTAATTTGGGTGTAGGGGAGGAGGGGAGAGAGAGAGAAGAGAGGGGGAAATGGCAACTTGTCAGTGCTGGATTAGCAATGTCTCTGTCACTCTGTCAGTGAGGCTAAGAGGAGCTAAGCTACTAATACGTTCACACCAACTCAGCAATGCACACAACTATTCATACCTCCCCCCCCCACAAACACACGTCATGCTAAAAAAAAAATCATATACCCACACACAAACACTCACACATACACACAGAGTTGTACGCTGGCGTGTTTCTTCGTGTGTGTGTGTGTGTGTGTGTGTGTGTGTGTGTGTGTGTGTGGTGACACCTAGAGGCATTCATACCAGCCGTAATAGCTTTCTATCAATTATTCAGCCATGCAATCAAATGACTTGAAATGCAGTGCTTTTAGCAATATCACGGGAAATGTGCTCGCTTGCGCTCTCTCTCTCTCTCTCTCTCTCTCTCTCTGTGCATGCAATCTTGTCCATTTATTCTTACAATTACATAAATGTAAACATGAGCACCTCTCCACATACATAAGTACTCTTATGTACACTGTGGTTAAATTATCATGCATTCATCGTGAATAAACTACATAAGAATAGAATACCCACTCACTCGACATGGTAAAATGCGGCTACTTTCAACTCTCTCTTCACATTCATCACTCACCTTTATGACCATAGCTTGCTGTAGGTGAAATCAGTTGACCGCCTTTTATTCCAACATTGAGCAATAGAACATAGGCGCACAACGTGTTTATTGGATATTCAGCACACTCCCCCTTCTTTGTGGAAATCAAATGTTGTTTCTTTTTGGGTTTCTCTCCTACAGATACTCAGTCCAGTGGGATTTGGGAATTTAGATAACTCGTAGGTGTAAATATGAATATTATGGTTTCATAATCCCTGCCTTTCAGTTGGAGCCACTATGGCTCTGAATGCGGGAACAAACTACAAACCAACCAAGGTACACCCTACAATATAATGCACCCACTATAAAACTACAGTTTTACATATACAGCATTACCATAGAGATGTGTTAACACCCCTTTGACATGCTCCAATATAATAACAGTATTTGTTGCATGGTGCTGGATCACATTATGTTGAACAGGTGTTGCTTTTACTGTTCACTTTATTTATTTAGTGTGTCGGAAATGTTTTCCATTTTGGAATATCTCTGCCACCACTGAGCAATCACTTTGCAAATTGGATTGTTTTCCAACAGGCATAAAAAATGACTACCGTCACTGGGAACGTACAATATAATGCCGTGCAAGTCCCCGATGGTGATTCTAGTGGTTGAGAGAGACATCATTTTGGGATGCAGTTGGTGTGAGTGGAACTCTCCTATGTAGTCTTGATGCTAAAAAACAAATTCTGCCAGAACTCAGTTTGTCTCACCATATGATATGCCATGTTTACTGTTTTTAGAAACTATGTAGATAACTTCTGGGGTCACTACAACAAACCATCAGTTTGTTATATAGCGTGCTTTGTATTATACAGTATGCCTTCCATCAGTTCACCCTCATTGTGAGGTCCTCCTGTTCTCAGGTAATGTCAGTATATCCAATCTTACACCATTTGAAATTGGGCTAGTATTGAAAGGGTGCTGTTTCAGCACAATTTTATTGTACCCAAACTGTGTTATATAGTACCATGAGCTAAATGTAATGGAAAAAAAACATACTGCCCAGCTACAGTATGCCACAGTAATGCAGTAGCAAAAGCATAAAAGGTATATACAAATGTGTTAAGGAGAGATTCTACGTGGACCTCTTGAGTGCATCTGTGTGTTTGTGCGTTTATGTATGAGTGTCAGTATCTGTGCTTCTACTAAGTTGGTGCAGAATTATTTACAGGACAGAAATACCCTTCAGCATTCAAGGCATCCATATTCACACAAATCCACACACACACACACACACACACACACACACATCAGCATAGTTTGCCCTGAGAAAATTTCATCATGATCTCACAGATAGAGAATATGCTTATGAATATTCATGGTTTGGGTGAATGTGTATTTGTGCATAAGTGTGTGGGGTGGGGGTGACCTGAGTGAAAGAGAGCAAGACAGAGATAAACTGAGACACAGCATCAATGAATATAGTGCGCAAGGAAGAGAGCTGAAAATGAAGGAATTTCAGAGAAAATGTGATTGACCCAGTTTGTGTATGTACTGTACAGGTGCATTAATACACCGTGACTAACTGAGTCAACCACTCTGGGCAGATACCGATGTTTAAAATAACGAATCAGCCGATACCGATGTTTTTTTTTTTTTATTATTATTTGGTTTTCTGCTGTTAATTATTCCCCTTTTGTGCCAGGGAAACAAAGACTTCTTGATTATAAAGAATAACTGAGCTGTTTTAAAGTAATTCATTATTTAATTACACGGTCTTTGAAAGAGCACAAATTCAATCATACAAATTTATGAAACAACGATTAATATAGGCTGACCTTTCAAATGAAAAAGATATTTTTTTGCTTAAATAACTGCTTCAAAAGCCTTTTCAGCTTCTATAGACTACAATTACCCACTCAATAATAATAGTGTTTCAGTACTTACATAGCTATTGCCTTCTGCGATTGATTAACTAGTGGACTAGCGGCCCAGACGTGCTGCCGGTACGGGGGATGAACTGCTGCACGAGCTGCACGGCATGTAGAGGATGTGAGGATGTTCCCACTGTAACATACTCTCGTTGGACTGACAGGCTTCTTGTGACACATTACACACACACAAGGTTCGTTACCATCCAGACCGCAGTGATTGTTTTAAGTCATTCTTCTACTGCTTAATTTCTCATTGAACATAACGTTTCATTCATACTCCCACACAGATGACAATTTCTTTCACCTTTAATTGTAAACAAACCACACGTGCGTACGGCACCCGGCATCATGCCAGAGTCATGTCCAGCCAGTGGCCTCCTCTCCGAATCAGCCGCTGGCTACTGTTGTCCGAGACTGACCGCAAATAACCAACGCAACATTTAGCCCGGCGCAAAATTGATGCAACACAACAGATAAACATCGGCCACCGCCATCGGCGAATGTCATCTTATCTGCTGATGTCAATCAGTCAGTCAACAAGGCGAATATCAGCCAATACCGATGTTCAGCCGATAAATTGGTGCGCCCTCACCAAAAACACAGATGGATTTCTGTGCAATATCTTCAAGTCGCAGTAAGACCATTTGGAGGTGAAAGAGAGAAGGTGAGAGAAAAAGAGAGAGTTGGGTGACACAAAGGGAACAACAGTGGGGGGGTGGAGAGAGGGAGAAGTGCTAGAAGCAGAGGAAGTAGGGGGTTATTGTTGAAATTGAAAAAGTAATAATGTGCTATGACAAAACTCGAAATTAGACTGGCTGAGAAACG
This sequence comes from Sebastiscus albofasciatus, assembly GCA_916701655.1. Lineage (NCBI taxonomy): Eukaryota > Metazoa > Chordata > Actinopteri > Perciformes > Sebastidae > Sebastiscus > Sebastiscus albofasciatus. Next base: position 7,570 of record CAKAOI010053132.1, on the reverse strand, counting down.
GAAATGAAAAGAGTGTGTGTGTGTGTGTGGTTGTTTGTTTGTGAGTGTGTGCTTGTGTGTAGTCAGCATAACGAGATTGAGGCTGCTGCTTGGGTGCATGTTTGTGTGTGTTCACAGGGGTGTGGGCATTATTGGTTGAGCTCATAGTACTAATTCTGCTGCAGTCTGATCAGGCAACACTTTAATGCTTTTCCTGTTGTGAGCAATAACACTGCAGTCATTCTATGTCCCAAATAAAGGCCATGCTGTGTCAGAATTTAGCTTCAGCTTGTGTCCTTACATAATCCTCAAGGGTTATGGCTCTAATCCTTAATCTCTATGAACAGAATCTGCATTCATGTGAAGAATCTGTAGGCAAGAGGACAAGATTTTGGTATCTGAAGCGTTTTGTTTCTAGTTTTTAGTCAGAGTAGTATTGACCAATCACGTTTGAGCAGGCTTTGGTTGAATGCAGGTAAACAGTCCATGTGGAGGGCAATAAAGGCCGAACACATTGGCCGAAATGCAATCTCGGAATCCACCGCCCATCGTCTGTCTCACGATTATTTAGCTTTTTATTGGTTTAAAATGAGCATGAGAGTCTCGCATCTCAAGTTGCTTATCAGACTGTAAACAATGAACAGGTTATGGAAAAGGAAGTCTTAGCCCTGATATCCGCTGGATTCACCAGAACCCCAGAAATACAGCCCCTTGGCCCCAAAGGTTTATCTATCGTCAGACTGATGGCATATGGATTCCACGATTGGTTCAGAGAAAATGTGCAGCTAATTCTAGAGGTGGCATGTACGTGTAGAGTACAGGTTGACGTAAAAGTAGACACAAACCACCATGGATCCAGGCAACAATGATCCTGAAGATGTAAGACTCCACTTCATGAACATACAGAAACGAGATGAAATATGAGAGAAACTGCAGGAAACTACTGGGATTTCCAGTAAGTTTTGAGTCTGACTCTATACTGTCACACACACACACACACAGGCACACACAGTTGGGTATGCATTGTCAGCTAGCTACAGGCTAATATCTGTACTTTTGCTGCATTGGCTGTTTGTGCTGAATAAAACAGACTCCAAATCACTCCATATTTTCACAAATGAAGCAAAGCTGAAATTCACTTCACATTCGGCGTCAAAGCCCCTTTAGTTATAGCTGATGGGGCTCCACTACTGGGGGATTCTGAAAGCTTGTTTTAAACTTCACCTACCTTTCCTAATATTGACTTTGTACTTCACCAGCATCCTCTCCAAAGTCACTGCTATACAATAATGTATGTGTATGTATGCAGTATATTTAATTCATCATAAAAGCCCCCTTTGAGCTGCGCATCACTAACGAGAACGACGTCAGTGTCTTGCTTGTTTGCAGCAGGATTATATATTTTTTAGCTTCGGTATGTTAGCCATGAGTTTAAGCCAAGTATAGTCTGACATGCAACAGACACATATAAGACATAACTGGAAGGCAGTCTGACGGTAACGAAGAAATAAAAATGCTAATTTTAATCGGATCTGTTCATTCTAGCTTAACAAAGGAAACATTTAATATAGAAAGAGAATGAAAGAGCATCAAATGCATAATGAATGCTTGAGAATCTTGTAACATGTGTTGCTATGGATACATTATATCTGCTAATTAGGAGAGGGGTACACGGGGGTCTTTAGGGGGAGATAGCAGGTCAACAGTAAATGTCACATAGAAGTGATGTACATCATCTGAAAGCTGGGAACCTGACAATTAATTTGGGATGGAGCTCAACACTGGATGTCGAGTTGTTTTAGTCATAAATCAGAAAAGAAAATTAATTAATTAATTAGAATAAATTGTGAAAGTGCATTTAACCATTTTTTTTTACCATTTGAGAATTGTTAAAAATGATCAATAATCCCTCCATAATACCACATTAAAACACCAAGACCTTAAGGAACACCATAGAAAAAGCCATGCTGTGATTTGGTATCAAAAACCTTTGACATTTGGAGATTTCTGTAAGAATTGCATTTTTCAGTAATTAGATGGTGACCACTTCTGTTCTAGAAACTGCTCAGAAACCTCCTTATTGTCAATAATAAATCAATACATCCTTTGAATGCCCTAGGTCTCTAGTTTCATCTTATCTTATCATCTTGCACAGCATATTCAAGTTTCAAAAAATGCTCTCACTACATGAAATGGCTACTATGGAGACTAACATCACCACACATGAATCCTTGCTGGCTATAGTAGCAATGCCAAAGAGGACATTTTTAATGTGGTTTACAGTGTGAAGTCGACTCTGGTCGTGTAATGTAAGGATGCTTTTGACAGTATGGCCTTGAGCAGGTGTTTGCTTTGAAATGAAGTTTGCGGCAAAATGTCTTTCACAGTCCTGGAAATCCACAACATTTTCGAACATTCCAGCAGAAGGCTGTTTCTCTCTATCAAATACTGAAGTCATAGGGCTTTAAAAAAAAAAGCTGCATCACATGGTGCATGCCCCTTTCATTTTAAAACACAACAAAAACTTAAACCAGGTGTTAAGCAGTCGATATTAGATTATATTATTCACACTATTTCCTCAGCATAAGCTTATTGGGGATGTTTGCTCTTTTTTCAACAACATTCTGCCAGAGTCAGTACTTTAAACTCTGCTGAAGTTGGTTGTTTGACTTCCGCATAAACTTTCTACGACTTTCACAATTCACTTTACTTCTGTTTGTGTGTGTGTGTGCATGTGTGACAGAGAGTGTGAGTGACTGCTTCTGACAGTGCGCATGTCTTTTTTGTGTTTGTGACTGTGTGTGTACATGTGCGTTTCGCCCAAGGCCGTCTATAATTGTTTCTTGGTGAAATGGTGAGATGGTCACGGGAGTATTGTTATCGTCATGACTGTTAGTTTCCAGGAAGCATCTTTTTATTCTTTCTTCCTTTCTCTCTCTCTGTTTATTTCACCTCTTAAAGCTGTTGTCTCCTCTAATTTGCTTTTCTTCGTGTTACTCGCCGGGTAGCAGTGGGCGCAAATCCTGAGCTTTTCTTTTACCAAGGAAATGAGTGACGCAGAGGATAAAATGATCACAGTTAAAAAGTGAACCATGTACAACTAAGGCATTTCTCTTTTAATCTTAGGATGTGCATGGTTACCAATATGAAGTCACTGTGGTTAGGCATCTAATAATGCTACAATGCTATGTTCAAAAATTGGAAGTGCAGAGATAATGTATATACGGAGCAACTCCATCTGGCCACCTGATGTGTTTGAAAGCTTTGGAAACAACAAGAAATGTAGACCTTATGTTGAGAATTTGTTGCAGTTTTAGTTTGTGTAATGTTATTTCATGCATCAAGGACCCACACAAAGAGAGTAAAGCGAGAGCAATTTGATATACATTATACTTCTATGTGTGTGTGTGTGTGTGTGTGTGTGTGTGTGTGTGCCTAGTAGTATTAACTAGTTCAGCTGAGCTTTGACAAATTACAGTGTTTAAGCAGGTAGTTTGCTCCAACCTGAGAAGACACACACAGACACTTGGGACACACACACACACTCCCCCCTTGATGTGCTGGAGATTCAACCTAGGCTGTCGTATTGATTTAACCATGTTGCACAGACAGCCTGGCTGTATGCTTATGTATTTATTAGGGCTGTCAATATAAACGCGATGATAACGGGTTAACGCAAATTTGTTTTAACGCCACTAATTTCTTTAGTGCATTAATGCAATCGATATTTCGGAGGTTAAAGCTGCCTCAGTTTTAAATGAAAGAAATCCATTGGTACCAACCATGCCGTACTAGCTGGTCGGGAAGGAGGATAAACAACGATCCAAACTTGCGCTAAATTTTGGTGAGGAATAACTGCCATGGCCATTTTCAAAGGGGTTCCTTGACCTCTGACCTCAAGATATGTGAATGAAAATGGGTTCAATGGGTACCCACGAGTCTCCCCTTTACAGACATGCCCACTTTATGATAATCACATGCAGTTTGGGGCAAGTCATAGTCAAGTCAGCACACTGACACACTGACAGCTGTTGTTGCCTGTTGGGCTGCAGTTTGCCATGTTATGATTTGAGCATATTTTTTTATGCTAAATGCAGTACCTGTGAGGGTTTCTGGATCAATATTTTTTTGTGTTAATCATGCAATTAATTGCGATTAAATATGTTATTCAATTGACAGCCCTAGTATTTATATTTGTGTGTGTATGTAGCTCCTCTCCAACAAGTTAACAGAAATGCATTGCCTCTATTAGCAACCAGGAATGACGAAAACCAAGACACTGACAACAGTTCAGTAAGGATGACCTTATCTAATTAGCATCAGCAATCAATGGTTGCAGTTGGAAAAGCAAGATGCAAAGTAGATCCGTTGTTAGTCAGCTTGTCCAAGTGGTAGCTAGGTGATATTCATCAGCGTCCTGAATTTCCCTTTTTATCACTAAGTGTTGACACAAGTACAAATTAAAAAGCTTTGTATGTGAAGCATTTGTTCCTTATTCCTGTCAATTCAGCCAATTATCTCAAGGCACATCTATTCATAAGTAACTTTAAAGAGAATGCATTTTGCTAGCATGCTTTACAAAACATAACAAGCCCAACATAGCTTTAAACTAATGATATGCTTGTTAGCTTAACCAATGTGCACCCAAAGACTATAGTTAGTATAGAATGTCACAACATACGGACATACTTTAGACAAGTACCTGACAGTACAACTTTGAAAGTTTTAGATTACATGAAAAGTCACACTTTTATCAATGGACAAAGTCAGGATTTTAGAGGAAATGAGGAAAAACGCTAACATTGTGTTTATTAAATGTCTTCCATATGAAATATTTTTTTGACACTGCATATGCATCCATATCTTTGATATTTATGAGTTCATGAGATACCAAATACTTGATAGTGTTCCTTGTTGTTTCTGCAATACAGACATTTTTTTTGTATGTAACTATATTTAGTCTTTGGTAGGAAATGCCCTAGAATAAGGAATAAAAAAATAGGGATTTGTATTATTTCCAGTATACACATGGGAGGGGTTCCTATCTATATAAAATCCATATAAATAAAAGTTGTGCTGAACTATTATTTGTCATACAACAGGTGAAAACATTCCCCATTAGTGTCGATGGGTTTCAATGCATTTTCAGGAAGTATACTGTATATTTATAAAGTACAAATCAAACCCAAAATAAGACACATTAAACACTGAAAATAATGACTACCTCATTGGTAGGTAAAATGCAACTACGGAGCTAACAGAAACCTAAACAAGTGATATAACCGTGGTAATAAATGCATAATTTTACACAATTTAAGTTATCAAAAAAGACATAAACTGTCTTTTATGCATGTATACAACTCAGACAGCATCATATGTCACAGAAAGGTTCAGCATTTTAACTTCAAAATACAGATTTTTAAAGATTTCGGCACTCAATTTATTTTCCCTCACAACAACAACCTCTCAAATGACTCCAAAGTAGGATAAAAAAAAAAGCGTCGCTCATGATGTTTACGTCTACGACTGGAGCAAGTTTGTTTCCCTTCTTCCTTCTCTCTCACTCTCTCTGTCGCTTTCTTTCACACACATACACACACCTCGTCCAGCTTCTCTATGGTCTCATTATTATCTTGCTAATGGTTCCCTGTGGATGTAAAGCTCTGCTGATCCAAGCAGCTGGAGACATAACATACACACACGTACCGCCAAACATACACACACACTCACACACACACGTACCTGTAGAGAGTAAGATAATCCAGGACCATATGTTCCCACCAGTGCACAAAAATGACACATTTAATAATTTAATACGCTGCCCTACCTCTCGCCACACACCTCTCTCTCTCTCTCTCTCTCACACATATACACACACACACATGCATATCCATTCTGTCCATGCTAATCCCACTCTGTGGAAGCCGGTATGGGGACTTAATTCTGTAATACATCCTTGTTAATATCCAAGAGTGCAATTACTGAAACACCAAATTATAGACTACTAATAAACTATCCAAACTGTGTTGGCATATTTTACTTTTAATTTCTATATATAAAAAAAAAAAAAAGTAATCAGTGTCCCATCACAAACTGGGCAAGGTTTGTACTTTGAAATTGTTTTGGCACTGTGACACTGTTAAAACATTGTTCATTTTAATAAAGATGAAATGAATGCCATTATTGAAGTACAGCTTTTTTTATGTTGTTCTCAGTCTGCGGCGTGTTTGAAGTAAGCATCTTTTATACTATTGCCAGTAATTCATTTAGATTCAATAAGTGAACTAGTTTTTGTTTTGAAGTTGTACATTTTACAAAGTGTTTTGGCATTTTATTAACAGGAATACTATTGAAGGTACAGTGTGTAACATTTAGGGAGATCTATTGTCAGAAATGGAATATAATATTAATAAGTATGTTCTTTGGTGTATTATCACCTGAAAAAATAAGAGTTGTCACATTTTTTTTTTTTTTTTTACCTTAGAATGAGCCGTCTATATCTACACAGGGAGCGGGTCCTCTCTTCACGGAGCCGGTTGCCATGTTTCTACAGTAACCCAGAACGGACAAACCATTAAGTTAACTTTTCCTGCTCGGACCGGAGTCAATAGCATTACTCGCTCCGCACAAACTGCAACTTCCACTGAACGTTCTCGTGGTGTTCTCAAAGCTAAACTAACTCTCGTCTGGCTCCACTAGCTCACGTGTCAGCTCACGTGTCCGCTCACGCACATTCGCCGCTGCCCTCTCTCTCTTGCTTTACCACTCACTTCCCACATATCCACACTCTCTTAAGCTTATAAAACTTGAACTAAACATAAACTTACTCTAGAAAGGGCCAATCACATTTTCACCACCGTAGTTCTTCTACACGGCTTCAGTTGGTTGCAATCTGCAACCTCACCGATGACAACTTCTTGTTAAACTGTAGGGAACTAAATAATTGTGAAAACAAACTGACTGAATTTTCTGAAGCACTACTTATTTCCAAAACTGTTGACTTAGGGCTAAACTTTCGAACTTCCAGAAACCCCAAAATATAGAAGTATGAAGACCCTTATCAGGTTAGCAAAATGTTTATTTAACGTGGCAGGTAGTTACCATGTTTCTGTTATCGATAACGTAATAACAGTTCGTCATTTGAAATGATATTCAAAACACTGTGTTCACAGTAATGAAACTCTCTCTCTGCACACCTCTGTCTCTCCCTCTCCCTCAGATCAATGTACCAGTCTTGTAGTGACACTTGAAGTACTCTTATCTCCTCTCTGCAGACCTGCTCAATTCTACCTCTCTCCTCCCAAACACTTCTCTCTCCCCTCTTTTCGCTTCCTGTCTTGTCCTCTCTTCTTCCTTGCTCTGCACATACTGTATCTCTCCTCTCCTCTCCCCTCATTACATTGATGCTGATGATGGGCGCTGTCTAAACTTTGGTTAACAATGACATATGAGGTTGCTGTTGCAGCTCATCTACAAGCACTCTGCACCGCTAACGTTTTCACAACAAGACTGATACGACTGCACTCTTCCTCCTCACTTTCAGCCCACTTTCTCATTTTCTGTTTCATCTCTTTCTCTTCTCCGTACTCTC